>JAAWVA010000039.1:1838784-1924784 GCA_015227895.2 Colaptes auratus | reverse complement strand
TGTAGAATAAAGCTTTGGCCACCTCTCACTTTCAGCTACGCGATAGCTAGCTGGACAGCTTTTAACCTCTGCGAACTGACTGTATTCCTCCCCCCCATCCTTTGCCTTTCGCTGCAACTCGGCGTGTTGGAACTCCACACTGCAGACTTCCACCTTCGCTTGTTCCCGACAGACACAGGAACCGTCTGTGAACAGAGCAAATTTCTTTTCATCATCAGTCAGGTCATTGTAAGAGGAGCTTCCTCAGCACGAGTTACTCTCTCCTCTGGAGGTTTAGTACAGTTGGTACCTTCAGGCCAACTTGAGATCACCTCCACCAGACCAGGTCTTTCAAGATTTCCCATTCGAGCTCTCTGTGGTATCAGAGCCATCCACTTAGACCAGGTGGAATCTTTGCATGATGTGGTGTGGAACCCTTGCCTTTGAACATCCATTCAAAACTGGTAATCTGGGAGCTAGGAGAAGTTGTGATTCAGTTCCAATCACTTCGAAGCTGCTTTCACTCCTTCATAGCAGCTAGAATCTCTTTCTCTGTTGGAGTATAATTAGCCTCTGAACCTCTGTAACCTCGACTCCAAAACCAAGAGGTCGTCCACGTGTCTCACCTGGAGCTCTCTGCCACAAACACCAGGTTGGACCATTGTCACTTGCACCGTGTACAAAATGTTCTTAATGTCTGGACCATCTCAGACAGCCCAGACCCATTGCTTGAACTACCTCTTGCTTTATCTGGTCAAATCTGCTTGTTGTTCAGTCCCCAGTGGAAATTGTTTCTCTCTTTCGAGTCACATCATACAGAGGTTTCACAATCTGACTGTATCCAGGAATGTGCAGTCTCCAAAATCCCACTGTCCCCAAGAAACGTAGAGTTTCTTGCTTGTTCATGGGATTTGCCATGGTAGAGACTCTATTTACCACATCCCACTGGATGTGTCGGCGTCCATCCTGCCACCGCACTCCCAGAAACTGGATCTCTCTGGTAGGTCCTTTCACCTTGTCTCTCTTGATGGCAAAACCTGCACTCAGAAGAATGTCAATGACTTTGTTACCTTTCTCGAGACTTCCTCAGCAGTTTTACCCCAGACGATGATATCATCGATGAACTGGAGTGTTCTGGAGCACCACCTTTCTCCAGAGCATCATGGATCACCGCATGACATGCTGGAGCTGTGGATCCAGCCCATGGCAATCTGTTGAAGTGTACTGGATTCCTCTCAGGTGAAAGCAAACTGAGGCCTGCATTCATCCTGCTATGGGATAGAGAAGAAGGCATTAGCAATGTCTATGGTAGCATACCTTTGGCCTCTTTGGATTCCAGCTCATACTGGAGTTCCATCATGTCTCTGGTACTGCTGCACTCATAGGTGGAGTTACTTCATTCAGGGCTCGGTAGTCGACTGTCAGATGCCAGTCTCCATTCTGCTTTCGCACAGGCCACACTGGACTGTTGAAAGGGGAATGAGTTTTGCTGATGACTTTCTGACTCTCCAACTGACGAATCAGATTCTGAATGGGCAACAAAGAGTCACGGTTGGTTCTGTATTGTCTGTGATGCACAGTCTGAGAAGAAACCGGCAATTTAATGTCCTCAATCTTGTGTTGTCCCACAACTGCACATTCATCAGAAAGATCAGGTCTAACAGACAGCTTCAGTTTTTTTCCATCAATTTCTACAGATGCTACTCCAAAAGCCCATTTGTAACCTTTAGGGTCTCTGAAACGCCCTTCTCTTAGAAAATCAATTCCCAGAATACATGGTGCATCAGGTCCGGTCCCAACTGTATGCTTCCTCCACTGTTTACCAGTTAAGATTATATCAACCTCCACCTTAGTTAACTCTTGAGATCCTCCAGTGACTCCCAGAATAGTTATAGCTTCTGATCCCTGATAATTTGATGGTATTATGGTACACTGAGCCCCTGTGTCAACCAAGGCCCTGTACTTCTGAAATTGTGAAGTGCCAGGCCACTGGATGTACACATCCCAATAGATTCTGTTATCTCTGTTACCCCTCTCCTCCCCCTGGCGGGAGGCAGGGCACCCCTAGTTATGGGGAACATGCCCACATGTGCAATGAGCACAGTGTGCAGTGTTAGAACTGGAGCCACTGTTGGAGCTATTAGAGTTGTCCTGGGAAACTGCAGAAGTAACAGCTACCCTTCTGGTATTGCTACCTCGGGTTCTGCCACTTTGCAGTTCCCTCAGTCTCCTGAAAAGATTAGCAGTTGGTTGACCATCCCATCTGTTCATGTTCTCACCAAACTGATCACGCAGAGTTATCCAAATACTTCCACGTGACTGCCTTGGTGGTCTGTTTCGGTTGGATCGGTTTTGGAATGCCCTGTTTTGGAATGACATCCTTGGAGGACGTCTATTCCTCACAGAGGAAACCTGTACCCATCCGGAGGAAGAATTGGAATTATCTCTCTGTGCCAATTGGGAAATGGTATTTTAAAATTCATCCTTCAGCTCTTTCATGCAATTCTTTATTTCACCAGACAGAGTTTCAATGGCTGAAACCAAAGAAACACGTGTCATGCTATCCTCCAATTGTCTCATCTGATCAGTGAATTGGCCAACCGTAGGAGAAGCTCCACCATAATTTCTTGCCACAATTCTGCTAGCCAGAATATTTGCATAATTAGGAGGAGCAAGTTTGATGAGCTTTTTAGCAAGACCAGTTCCTACAGGAATTTCATCAGGATTCAGAGTCTCATGGCCACCATAGAGTACCTCTCCAACAGCAAATTCTCTCAGACGCTTAATTCCTTCCTCTATGGTAGTCCAGGCTTAGATTCCATGGGAGATCATCTCGGGAAGGATATCTCATGAGGGTTGCCATTAAAAGGCGTATCCACAGAGTCACCTTACCGAGAGTCCTGCCTAGATGTCTATCTATTCCATTATCCTTTGAGAGAGTTCCTAGTTGAGCTGCTGACTTGTCTCCAACCATTAGAGCTGGAGCACCTGTATCGTAGCATCTACCAGCCAAGCTAGGATTGGCTCCTTATCTGCTCTGATATAATCTTTACGCACATTCCTTATCTCTTCTCTTGGGGAAGAACAGTCTAGAATGTCATCTGACTCCTCCTCTTCCTCCTCTTCCTGAACTTGTTGTCCCATTAATCTCATTGTCACTCTCCTAAGAATCTCTTTAAGGTCAGGAGTACCACCTCTTGTTGTTCTGCTATCAGCAATTTGCCCTGCATTTCCATCCAGTGATGTTCTCAATAACTCAGCTATATCTTTAAGACGAATCTTCTCCTCCTCCTCAGTAGGGTCTCTTAAAGCAGAAGTTCCCTCACCAGCATCAACATCTGAATCAGCTTTGGTCTTTCCCCTCTCGTCTTTAAAACAGCTACCTGCTTAACTGGAGCTGTGTTTGAATTTACAGCTGGCTTAACAGAAGCTGACAGGTTTGAGACGGATCAGCTGCTGTGGAGGACACTTCCGGTCCCGCTGAAGAAGAAGGAGGAACTGGCTTTGCCTTGCTAATGGCTGCCGAGGACGTGGGAGCCGCCATGTTAGGCGCTGCCGCTGCCGCAGCAGCTGGCTGATTGCCAGAACCACCAACAGCACCGTTCAGAGCAGCCTTTCCAATGGAATTTTTAGCTTTATCTTTAACTGATACAGATCCTCCCTTCTCCTCATCACTAGATATTTCTGGGGTCGAGTTAGAGCTGTTCTTTCTCCTCTTGGGTCTACGCCTAATTACAAAACAGGCCTTAGACACTTTCTTCTCTCCCGTACAGAGCATAAAACAAGTACGCATTGCTTTATCACCAACAGCAGATTGCACACATCAAATAAATCACCTTCGGATCCCACCATCACCTAAAACTAGTCTTTCACCTACTGGGATCTTAAACTCCTTTATCTCTATGGGCAGAGTAGTCGAGGTCACATTCCTGTATCTATTAAGCCAAAAGAATCCCAGGCACCGATCATAGAGAAGCTGAATCTTATACTTAAACCATAAATACAATTTATACATCAAGTATCTGCTTAAGCGATCAAAAATCAATCCTAGACATGCTTATAGATAAGGACCCCAAAGATTGAAAAAAACAACGCTCTAAAATCCAAACACTTTCATCTTTGCAACTCCGACCTGAGCAGACAATAAATCAAGCAACTTTTGCTCTGCTTCTGGACAGCAACTATCCACAATCCGCGCGTTGGGCCGCCAATTAAAATATGTGGTGGGGTGAGAAAGTTCCCTCCCCACACAGGGAAAGAACCACAGCTAGCTCAGTCAGAAAAGCAGATGAAAGCTATATTTACAGGCATAAATGGAATGCAATGAATATATACACAAATATACAATATTTACAATATATACAGGAAAATACAGCAATGAACACAATGCAGAAACCTTTTCCCTCCAGCCGCCAGGGGGTTCCCTGAACCCCCCTCTCTCCCTCCCCACCTCCCCTTTTCCCAAAAAGGGTTATAGAGATGAGAAAGGCAATTAAGAAGGAAAATTCTGTTAGCTCAGAAAGTGCATGCAAGAATTAGTGTCTTATCTGGTTAGCTGTTAACTCAAGGCCGTTCCTGCTTCAGAAAGAGAGAAAGCGCAGACTGCACCCAGCCTGAACCCAGACCAGACACAGACTGAACCAACAGAACCCAAACTCAAAACTGAACCTTCCAAGCCACCAATGAAATTAGTTTAGACTATCTTGTTTTTGTTCAAATATCAAAAACATTCAGCCAGAGTGTTCAGCAACTGTCTCTTTCTTAAAGGCATAGCATCAACCGGTCACACCATACCATATGATGTCATTGCTCAGCATGTAAAGCTGTGAGAATGGAGATTGTCAGGGGCTGCAGTTGCTGAGGGACTGGCTGGGCATCAATCAGTTGGTGGTGAGCAATTGTTTTCATTCACATCACTTGCTTTTCTTAGGTTTTATTTTCCTTTTTTCATTGGTTAGTGGGGTATTTTCCCCCCTTACAATATTTTATTTATTTCTAATTCTTAAACTGTCTTTAATCCTAGCCCACAAGTTTCTGTCTCAGTTTTGCTTTTCCAATTCTTCCCCCATCCCAACTGGGGCAGAGTGAAAGAGCGACTGTATGGTCTTTAGCTGCCGGCAGGGATTAAACCACAGCAGTAATTTTTTACAATCAACAGTGGGACTCAATGGGTTTGAGATAACACATTTGACCAAAACATATCAGAAGGAATTTATAATTATTATACCTTTAGCAGTTGCTGGTCACAATATTGATTTATCTATTCTCAACATTAGTTTATCCAATCTGCACCATGGGTTTTTTTTGCTGTACACATTCATGACTGGTATTGACTTTTGCATTTTGCTGTGCTTTGTAGGGATTAGTGATGTTTTGTCTGAAAGATTTATTATTAAAACACTGGCCTTGATTTTAATCTGCTATTTAGTCTCTGTATTGAAGCCACTGCTGTATTTTAGGAACCATCTCATGGAGACAAAAAACAATTACACTTCCAGGAAGAGGATTTTGTGGAGGAAACTCAGAATGGCATCTTCACCACTGTCTCAGTCCAGAGAGGGAAAGAGACTCAATACTTTTGAATATTCCCATGTTATGAAATTAGAGGCACAAAATATCAACAGCAAGGCTATTTATTAACAGAATAAAGTGGATGGATCAGAAAGAGGCAGAGAGAGAGAGAAGAGGGAGAGAGGAGAGGAAAGGAATTATATTACCACACCCCTCACCCCCCAAGACAGTTTGGGTCTGTGGAGGAAGGCTGCTGCTGCTTTGATGTGGAGGAGAGGTTATCCTTGTTGGCTGTGCTGTCCTCCACTGGTGGAGGGGAGGGAGAGACCCCAAAGTCCAAGTCCAAGTCTCTTTAGGCTCAGGCCAGCATTTCACAATAATTTCTAATTGCCTTGTGGATACTCCATCAATCACTTCTTTTGGAATACCTTTCTTCTGCCCCACCCCCCACCAATATTGCTGGGTATTTAAGTGTTCCCTGCCCCTAGCCATGTACCTACTAGGAATACGGCACAGCTGGCCCTAGGGGCTTGGTGGGCAAATAATTTTCATATGCCTCTAGTTTCAGGATTTTGAGTTTCCTTGGTTTCCCCATATTCCGGGGGACAGAGTGCAAATTCTTTGCAGATTTTGGATGGCTCAGTGGAAGAGAAAGGTATCTCTTTGGTTGTAATGGTGGGGACATTTTCCCCATTCTCATATAAAATTTCATTTCTAATGAGAGGTCTAATGTGTACGGCAGCTTCCTTAGGTGCTGCTAATTCTGCCCGAGGGTATATGGAGGCAGAATCTGGGTAATTCACATTCTGTTTTGATTCCAAATATAAATTTCACCTCCTCTCCTTTTCTAATTGAATTTTAAGATCTGCCACTATGTCTTTCAAAGTGGCAACATGGCTTTGTAGTGACTCCACAAAGCCCTGCAAAGAAGAGATAGTTAGATTGTCTTGCTCATGCCATTCCTCTTTCTTTCACTGCTTTGCCTTTTCTGGCGTTTGCTCTTGCATCTTTCTGCAGGGCCAAAATTCGATCAGCCACACTCTGGAAATTACTCCAGTTTCCATAGGCCCAGTCAAGACCTTGTATAGATGGGCAGGCACCATGAGCTTCTAAAAGGTTAAAAAGCCTCTTGGTTGGGGCCATTTCCTTTGTTTCACAAAGCATTTCTTAATAGGGCAAAGTTTCACAGGGAAGTCAGATCAAAAACACTGTTTGTACCCAAAAAATCTTCCCTGGAAAAACATACACTTTTAAAAGGCTTACTCCAAAATACTCTTCTCCAGGAAAAATACACAATAGATTTCTCAAGAGAGGTCACACAAGAAAAAAAACAACCTGGGCTTCTCAAAGGAGAGTTACACTATTTCCCTGTGATGGTTTAACCCACAGACATCAACAAAATCTCAGCTGAGCCCAGTCAGGGAAGTGAATGGAGCTGTATTTTACAACCGATAATGGAATGCAATGAATATATACAAAATATACAGTATTTACAATATTATACAAGTATTTACAAAAAGAGAAAAAAAACACAGAAATCCTCCTTGGGCAGGAGGATTCCACCTCGCCCCCCTCCCCAACCTCTCTCCCATCCATTTTTCCTCTGTTAATTAGAAGAAAAGAGAAAAGGAGAAAATGTTAGGGGAATTTCAGTTAGCTCAAAGCATTGCTAGTAAGTCAGTAGTGCTTATCTCAAGGTCGTAGATAAGAGGTCTCCCTCTCTGTCCAGAACAGCACCATGTGAGCAGAAAGAGACGGAATGAGAGCAGAATGTAAGATCATAAAACTACATCCCTCTCATCTACCAATGAAATTCGTTTAGAATTAATCTTTGTTTTCCTTTTTACACCTGACTGTAGATTTGCTCAGAAATTTTTTTTTAAAGGCACAGCCTAAACTGTCACATTCCCCGAGAGAATCCACACTTGCAAAAGCTTCTCAACTTCTGTTTCTCAAATTTTCTGTTACAACAGGATAAAAGCCTGGGTTTCTTAGGGAAGAGTCACTCTGTTTCCCTGAGAGAACATACATTTGCAAAAGCTTCTCAACTTTTGTTTCAATACTGGGCTTCTCGGGGAAGCCACACTACTTCCCCGAGAGAACACACACTTTACAAAATATCACCAAAAAACACCCCTACCTGGGTTTCCCAAAACAGGGTACTAAGAATTCTCAGGGAGGTCACACTATAACACCAACATTTGTACCCCAGTTAATCTTCCCCAAGAAAGCACACACATTTAAAGTTTTCGAGAACTCCCACAGGGAGTATGTCTCAGATGCACACACATTTCGGGGTTCTCAGAAATGCAATACTCTTGCTGATATTTTCACTACATGGGAATCCTGCCGACTATGCCAATATTAATGTCTTGGTCCAGAGAGGGAAGGAGACTCACTTCTTTTGAATATTCTCCTGTTATGAAATTAGAGGCAAAAATGAGGCCAAAATATCAACAGCCCTCAAGGCTATTTATTAACAGAATAAAGTAGATGGAACAGAAGAAGGGAGAGAGAGAGGGGGGAAAAAAAAAGAGAGAGGGAGAAGAGGGAGAGAGAAGTGGAAAAGAATTATATTACCACACCCCTCACCTCCCCAAGACAGTTTGGGTTTGGGGAGGAAGGGTACTGCTGCTTTGGCGTGGAGGAGATGTCATCCTTGTAGGCTGTGTTGTCCTCCACTGGAGGAGGGGAGGGACCCTTCTCTGAGCAGCGTCTTCAGCTCCATGAGTTACAGCAGGCGAAACTTAGGACACAGAGAGAGGCTTCCTCCTGGTCTGCTTCTTCCAGGCTACATGGTGATGTCTCTGTCCTTTTCTCTCCTGGCATTTTCTTTGTTTGTGGCATTGCCCAGGTGTTTTCCTTCTTCTGAGCCAGTAGTTGCTCAGATCTTTTATACAGTTTTTTAGGTATGTGACCAGGTGGTGAATTCATTGTCCTTTGCACCATCCTCCCTTTCCAAGATAGCTGATGGGTAGAGATGATCTTGTCTATGCACATTCCAGTGAGTCGTTATTTTCTGCCTAATACACATCAGCTATCGTCTGGGCAAGCAGCAAAGGGATTTATCTTGTTGAGTCACATCAAGAGAGACAAGATTTAGTCTCTCACAACCACCACCTTCTGTAATGTTTTCTCCCTCGTTAAAACAACTATTCAGTATCTTGCACATCCTTGAGTAACCGAAATACTCCTATTGTTATTTTTTTTAATATTGTTTTGGCTTTTTCCAAGGTTAACCAACTATTTAGGAATATCACCCAGCCCCCAAGGTAGTGTGGTTATGGGTGGCAAGGCATGTTTCATAATTTCAGTTAGGGTTGGAAGGGACCACAAGGATCATCGAGTTCCAACCCCCCTGCCATGGGCAGGGACACTCTACACTAGATCAGGCTGGCCAGAGCCTCATCCAGCCTGGTCTTAAACACCTCAAGGGACGGGGCCTCAACCACCTCCCTGGACAACCCATTCCAGGGCCTCACCACCCTCACGGTGAAGAACTTCCTCCTCACATCTAGCCTGAATCTCCCCACCTCCAGCTTCATTCCATTCCCCCTAGTCCTATCACTCCCTGATAGCCTGAAAAGTCCCTCCCCAGCCTTCTTGTAGGCCCCCTTCAGATACTGGAAGGCCACAATGAGGTCACCTCGGAGCCTTCTCTTCTCCAGACTGAACAGCCCCAACTCCCTCAGTCTGCCCTCATAGGAGAGGTGCACCAGCCCTCTGATCATCCTCAATGGCCCTTCTCTGGACACCTTCCAGCACCTCCAGATCCCTCTTGTAATAGGGGCTCCAGAACTGGACGCAGTACTCCAGGTGGGGTCTCACCAGTGAATATAAGCAGGTACTCAGAAAGGTTGTCACCTCCAATGGTCTCTGACCTCACTCCCAAATGTTGATGAAGCGATAGAATGTTTGGAAAAACAAAACAAAAGCCAACCAAATAAACCAAAACAAATAAAACTCCCCACCAAAACCACAACCAAGCAACAAACCCCACAACCCAAACACATGCCCTGGCTATTCCAGAAGCACATCTTGCTACACGGTCTCTGGATCTGAAAACATACTAAATGGAAACTGGCTAAACCAGAGACCCAGCCTTCAACTACATCAGTTACCTCTATAATTAAAAACAGGCAATGGAACCAGAAGTCAACTTGTTTGGTAAGGGATGAAGAAGCTTCTCCTAAGAGGGAGCAGGAGAAAGAATCAGAAGAGTCAGCTTATTCTGCAGCAATCATAAGAACAGGAGGAGGAAGATTTGAAATGAGACATAAACCATCTGATCTCTATCTCTAACTGAGCTGTGAGACGTGCAAAGCTGTCAATCAAGTGAGCACATTCTCAGCTAGTTAATCCAATGCTGGGATACTGGAGCCAGTAGTAAGGAATTAAGATGGTAAGGAAGCTTAACAACTGAGATCCCTTGTTAGGGATAAGGCCATTGGCAATGGGATTAGAAAAGGTGCAGGAATCCTCAGTATTTGGCAGCAGCTCCTGTCAAGTGTGAAAGACAGGTATCCATTCATGGAACACCTTGCAAATTCCTGAAGCAAGTGGACCACTATTGAGGGAGGTATGCTGTATATGAAGGAATTAGCCATGGTGGAGATCTATAGCAAACGGGATGACAACCAGGTATCATCAATTAATTACCATATAAGCAGTAATAAAACCTTTTTAGTTAAACCCAAAGAAATAGAATAGAATAGAATAGAATAGAATAGAATAGAATAGAATAGAATAGAATAGAATAGAATAGGAGCAGATTGGAAAAGACCTTCAAGATCATTGAGTCCAAGCTATCACCCAACACTATCTAATCAAATAAACCATGGTACCAAGTGCCCCATCCAGTCTCTTCTTAAACACCTCCAGTGATGGTGACTCCACCACCTCCATGGGCCACCCATTCCAATGGCCAATCACTCTTTGTGTGAAGAATTTCTTTCTAACATCCAGCCTAAACCTCCCCTGGCGCAGCCTGAGACTGTGTCCTCTTGTTCTGTCACAGGTTGCCTGGGAGAAGAGATCAACCCCCACCTGGCTACACCCTCCCTTCAGGCAGTTGTAGACAGGAATAAGGTCTCCCCTGAGCCTCTTCTTCTCCAGGCTAAGCAACCGCAGCTCCCTCAGCCTCTCCTCACAGGGCTTGTGCTCCAAACCTCTCACCAGCTTTGTTGCGCTTCTCTGGACAAATTCAAGCAACTCAACATGTTTCCTAAAATGAGGGGCCCAGAACTGGACACAGTACTCAAGGTGTGGCCTAACCTGTGCTGAGTACAGGGGCACAATGACCTCCCTGCTCCTGCTGGCCACACTATTCCTGACACAGGCCAGGATACCATTGGCCTTTTTGGCCACCTGGGCACACTGATTGTGGCAACGCCAGAGATGAGCAGTGTGAGCAATCTGGCAGTGTAGGCTTAGAGCCTGACATGGTGGTAGGCCATCACAGTACTGTGATACTGTGATACATGGTGGTAGGCCATGCTCAGCATAAATGCAAACATGGAGAACAATGTAGCAAAACAGTGCTGTGCCTGCAGCATGTAACTAAAGCAGGACACTGGTAGCTATAAACACAGAAAGTTATCTGGGAATAACAGGACACACACTTGCATCAACAACCTCACATGTTATTAGTAGTGTGACCAATAATCTATAATAGTGTGATGTGTGGTCACTCGTGGGGAACCAATGAAGCTATGCCAACGATGCTCCCCGAGTTTATATAAGTTGTAGAAGTTCCCTTAATATGCACTTCTTTTTCTTCTTCACTTCACTTTACTTTGCTGTGCTATACTCACTATGCTCGCACTATAGCCGTACAATACTGGAACAATAAAGGCACAATACTAGATCATATTGGTCGTCCGTATTGACTTCAGCCTCCATCGCCGATAACTCATGGCTCATGTTCAGCCTACTAACAACCAGAACCCCCAGGTCCCTCTGCATGGCTGCTTTCCTGCTACTCTGACACCAGCCTGTAGTACTGCCGGGGGTTGTTTTGGCCAATGTGTACAACCCGGCACTTAGATTTGTTAAATCTCATGCCGTGGCACTCTGCCCATCTGTCCAGCCTGTCAAGGTCCCTCTGCAGAGCTCTCCTACCCTCTAACAGATCAACACCTGCCCCCAGCTTGGTGTCATCTGCAAATTTACTAATGATGGACTCAATCCCCCCGTCCAGATCATCAATAAAGATATTGAACAGGATGGGGTCCAGCACCAAACCCTGGGGGACACCACTAGTGACTGGCCTCCAGCTGGATGCGGCACCATTCACCACCACTCTCTGGGCCCAGCCCTCCAGCCAGTTCTTAACCTGGTATGTTGTAGAATGGCTTAAATCTAAGGGACATGACTCTGTGGAACAGCTGCTTGAGCAGAATGTGTAGGCCTTACTCCATCTTGTTGTTTACTGCTCATAGTTAGCTGCCTTGCTGAAGCAGCAAGGTCACTATGGCCTCGTAGCTGTTCTCGCAGCTGTGTGTTTGCAAGATAACTGGATGGGAAAGGAACAGCTAGGTAAGATAATTGGATGGGAAAGGAAGAGCTAGTGAGAAGGGAGTTTTCTTGGAATGTACACAGAGCCTTTGATATTGTACACAGACATAATTGCAGGTGGGCTGGATATTATAATGTTGCCTTCAGTCAGAGACCAATAGAATAGTGACGCTTGTGCATATTTAGCTGAGATGCTATATAAGCTGTGTATCCGGGCAATAAAGTTGAAGCGTGCTTATCAATCACATTGATTGCTGCTGTCTTCCCTCGCCACTCCCCGACATCTGGCGCCTGAGAACAGGGACGGACGATCCAGTGGGGTAAGGGAGAGAACCCCTGACACGGGATAGGAGGCCTGCGGAGACCTTCTTGCGGTCGGGGTGGTGGCGAGCCCGGAAAAGCATCGATTAGCAGCGAATCGAGGGGCAAAAGTGCGGCTCAACGCTGGCGTAGGGATTTCGTACCGTGCCTGAGCTGGGTTTCCTGAATTGGAATTAAGCTCGCCGTCCGGGTAAGGGCTGCTACTCGACTTCCACGGGTTTTTGAAGGCTGCACTAAGGGATGGAAAGCGAAGTAGCTCTTAACTTATTTTTAAGTTTCCTTGAGAAACGCAGTGTAGAGGATGTGGATTTAATGTTTATTACAGTTTGGTAGGGACAATGGTTTTTTTAAGTCGTCAGAAGATGTGCTTAGTGTTGATGTATTGGAGAGAATATGGAAACAAACTGTGGGACTTGATCATAGATGGTGACAAAAGTGCCGTAAAGCTGCAAAAGCGGCCGGGGAGAGGCATGGTGAAGCACTCTGCGAAACAGAAGAGGCTGTGCTAAACGCCCTCCAAACTGTCCTCTCCGAGAGAGGTATTACTGACAATTCTGGCATTTTGAACGGACTAACTATCCTCTCCGTGAGAGGTGTTACTGAGATTACTGGGATTTTGAAAGGGCTATTAGCATGGGCCCGGAATCATGATTTTATCCCCAGAGCAACCGAAACTTACTACCGAAGCACGGGACAAACTGGAGCCCAGCTGTGGGATGAGGTGCTAAACACCAGCCACCATCCCAGCAGGGAGGAAGCGATAAAAAGGCAGCGAAACTTGTGGTTCAGCGTGTTTGATCCCATTCATCAACATCTCCTTCTAATATCGCCAACGACAGCTCGGATTCGGAAGAGATAACACCGACGCTGAGAAATCAAACAGTGCCAACTTTGTTTCACAGTCCCTTTTAGAAAAATGGAGCGCTTGCAGGCTCGCGGTTACGGCATTCTTACGACCGCACCCCTTCCGCGAGCCCCGACGGCCCCCACGGGCGCCGACGGCTCCGACCGAGGCGGCACCGACCGACGCAGCACCGACACCGGCAGCACGGACTGTAGCGGCCCCCGCGGCCGTCCCCATGGCGGCGGCCCGGCGGCGGCCCGGCAGCGGCCAGCACCAGCGGTCACCTCACCATCCCCCCGCCTCCTATGCCCCAGACATTGTCAGCAGAAAACATCACTACGACGGAGGCTACAATCGAATTCCGAAGGGACGATAGTCCCCTTCTTGCAACAAGTGGAGCCCGAACAGGATAAAGCTTTGGAAAACGTCCGTAGCAGCGTTCCGCGGGGACGAAGGGATTCGTTCGGTGACGTGGCAAGAAGCCGGCCCGGATAGCAGTACCGGAGGTCGCAGGATAAGGATGACCTGAGGAGCCGAAGACGTGGTGAGCCAGACTGCTATTGGGACTGTGCGCACAGGTACTAACGCTGAGGAAATGGATAGGCAGGCCACGTATGATTTAATGACATGTTTTTTAGAAAAGCGAGGTTGTAAGCTAGATGTTAAGAAGGTGTTGAGACCGTTGTTTGACTATGCTGAATCGTTAGGATATTTTAAAGATCCTAATGACATTTTTGAACGGGGCGAGTGGAAGAAGTTTGGTCAAGATTTGTGGCTAAACGCTATAGATGATGATAAGGCAGCCAAGAAACATAGTAGACCCTGGAAAGAGGTTAAAGGAAAAGGAGATAAAAGGAAAAAAACGAATAAAGGATAAAGGAGAAAAAATTATTGAAGGATAAAGGAAAAAAGATAAAGGAAAAAGGCTAAAGGAAAAAAGATAAAGGAAAAAGGTATAAGGAATTAGTAATAAGTTCACATTGTAAGATTTGTTATGGTTCGAACCTTCTTAGTTGTGTGCCTAGGCATTTCAAAGGAGCTCCATGTAATATAGTTAAGCTTTGTAGTAAATAGTAATATAGTTAAGGTTTGTAGTAAATAGCTATTAATTTTAAAAGGTATTCCTTAGCTAATGTGTAGAACCATCAAGACTATGAGGAAACAGCATTTCCCATGAAGTTGAACATCGATCACAATAACTGTTATGATAATCTGGCATCAAAAGCATCGATCAGAAGAATGTATCACAGCACTCTGTGAATTTGGACGGAATATTATGGTTGGTTGATTGTTGTGTGATCAGAGAAAATGTTCATATGAACCTTATATGTTATCTCACCAGTTTGTTATAATATTACACACTTAGAGGGAAAAATCAAAATTCATTATAACGCAACATGCATTTTCATTTGAGGTTGGAGACTGCAACAAACACATGCATGCCAAAAAAAAAAAAAGAAAAAAAAAAAGAAAAAAAAAAGGGAAAAAAAAAAAGGAAAAAAAAAGGAAAAAAAAATAAAAATAAAAAGGGGGGAAAGAGAGAACACCCCATAGCAAAGAAGTTTTTTAATGGTACCAACAAGAAATAGTTAGTTCATGTCAACACCTAGAAACATAAACTTTGCAAAGTGCTGCAACCCTCTCACCACAAGGCAGCACGAACGTGGCACGGCTGTCATGAAGGTGATGGTCAGCAGGGCTGCCTAGCGCTGACCTCAACGCCTGTCACAATAATCCAAGATGTCAACAGAAAGTATCTAACTTATAACTGAGTGTCATGACTGTTTAACTGTTGTGTGAACATTAAGAGATCAGTATTACTAGGATGAGCAAAACCACATTATTATGTGTAATTTTCTATTGGGTAAAGCAATGAAGCCATTTTGCTCTTGCTGTTTGCCTGCAAGTTTTCTGTCTGTGAAGCTAGAGCCTGGCCAGATCTACCTTTACAGATTAAAGAAATCTTGCTACCATTAAACAATTCATGATTTTTGACCATCCTAGATAAAATAAAGATGCAACATACCACTAAAGCATATAAGCTGTGTATCTGGGCAATAAAGTTGAAGCGTGCTTATCAATCACATTGATTGCTGCTGTCTTCCCTCGCCACTCCCCGACACTGGTACATAGTGCTGCTGTCCAAGCCATGGGCTGACAGCTTGGCCAGCAGTTTGCTGTGGGGTATGGTGTCAAAGGCCTTGCTGAAGTCCAGGTAGAGTACATCCACAGCCTTCCCCACATCCACCAGGCAGGTCACTTGATCATAGAAGGAGATCATGTTGGTCAGGCAGGAACTGCCCTTCCTAAATCCATGCTGGCTGGGCCTGATCCCTTGGCCATCCTGGAAGTGCTGTGTGATTGCACTCAAGATGACCTGTTCCATAATCTTGCCTGGCACTGAGGTCAGGATGACAGGCCTGGAATTCCTTGGCTCTTCCAACTGGCCCTGCTTGTGGATGGGCATCAAGCTGGCCAGCTTCCAGTCATCTGAGACCACTCCAGTGAGCCAGGACTGTTGAAAAATGATGGAGAGTGGCTTGGCCAGCTCATCTGCCAGCTCTCTCAGCACCCTAGGATGGATCCCATCTGGTCCCGTGGACTTGTGGGGATCCAAGTGGCTAAGTCACAGTATCACAGTATCATAGTATCACCAAGGTTGGAAGAGACCTCAAAGATCATTGAGTCCAACCTGTCACCACAGACCTCATGACTAGACCATGGCACCAAGTGCCACATCCAGTTGTGGTGAAGGCACATTTTTGCCCAGATACTAGATCTTGTCCCAGCATGTGGACAAGTTTCCCCTCCCTCAGGAGGAAGACAAAAGCCAAGGCATTAGCCAGGCCAGTACGCACTCAGCGCATGCAGTGCTTGTGCAAATACCAAGTATGGGCATAATTCCAGCTTCATGCTTTCTGTAGGGCTGAAGCCAGTTGTTTATGAGAGTGCCCATTGGTCAAACCCAGCCTCGAGGAATCTATAAGTATCACCCCAGTTGGTAAACAAGTTGCCCCCCTCTTTCACTTTGTCTCTGTACTTGTTTGAGAGAAGAACTCTCGAGCCACAGCCTCTGCCATTGAGCTTGTTGTTGTTAGCTTCTATCATACATGCACGCATAATGAAAGCTTCTGCATCGTGAGAAGCACTCTGATCGTGAGGATCACCCCAGAGTGAGGACCTTCGCTGAGCCAGAGAAGCCAGCGCCATAACAGCCAGTCGTACCGACCGGGAGAGCCCACCGTGCTACCGGAGGACTTGACCAACCCCCGAGGGTAAGATCTGCCCAGCTGTCGGGGAGAAGGGACTTGATAGAGACTGAGTCCGCATATGCCTAGCCCTGCCATAGCAGCAGAGGAGCCGCCACGTGTGCCGCTCAGAGCCCTGTAAACCTCAGGGAAGACTAAAGCATTGTTCGTGCCTATACTGCACCGAACCCAGGACCATTCCGAGTGTCCTGCTGTTCCTTTAAGCCCAGTAAACGAGAAGCCGCAGCTCAGCACAGCCGCTTTCCCTCTCCGAGGCTGTTTACATCAGCCCCGAGACTAGTCGCCATGGGGCCGACCCCATAGCTATTGTTTGCTGTCGTTGTCCGACCAGGAACCCCTGCCGTGCGAGCCGACTGCCAGGGCCGGCCTGTGGGGCTGAATCCGACCAGGACCTATCCCTATTGTCTGGAGGGAACCGACCGAGTCCTGAAAGGAACCTGCTTCTGAGCTAAGCCCAGGTTCCAGTATTCCCTCTCCACTGCTGCAGAGAGAGGAGACAGTAAACCCAAAGCTGCCGTCCAATCTGACTAGGAGCCAGTCCAGTGACAGTAGTCTGCTGGACCCCCACCTTGCTGCAAACAACAGCTACAGAGTATCTTCCACGTGCTTTCCATCCACTAGCACTCACTTCAAAGTATCCGCGTGTAGCAGAGTAATTGCTGATGCATATTAAGATATAATAGCCAGAAGCCGCCCACGTTCCGCCGAGTCGCCATCTAGTGGCCAAGCGGTGGAACTGCACCCTCCATTATATAAAATATAGAAATAGTCTGTAGATAGTTTAAGTTCTAATAATAATACTAAGCCACTTATGGAATGTATTTCACAAACATGCACTAGAACATATATAAATTGTGGATTCATTGGTTATTAATAATTTTATACTTAATTTTTAAATAATATTTTCATAATTCATATTCATAGATTTAATAACCTCTTCACAACACCAGTCCCCTCTTGAACACCTCCAGGGATGGTGACTCCACCACCTCCCTGGGCAGCCCATTCCAATGACGAATGACACTCTCCATGAAGAAATTTCTCCTCAAAGTCAGTCTCTAAGTACTTCCTCCTGGACTACAGGAAAACTATACTTCTCTCTGACTCCATCTGCCAGATCAAGAAGCCAGTTTACTGGAAGACAACCAATCCTGCTACTAAAAATTGAGGCAAAGAAGGTGTTAAGTACCTCTGTCTTTTCCTCATCTTTAGTTACTATAATCCCCTCCATGCACGCTAGGGAGTGGAAGTTGTCCTTGCCCCTCCTCTTGCCATTAATATATTTGTAGAAGGATTTTTTGTTCTCCTTCACAGCAGTGGCCAGTCTAAGCTCTAAATGGGCTTTTGCCTCTCTAATTTTTTTCCTACATGACCTAGCAACATCCTTAAACATTTCATGGGCTACCTCACCTTCCTTCCAAAGATGACAGACCCTCTTTTTTCCCCTTAATTCGCTCAGAAGTTCATTGCCCAACCAGGCTGGCCATCTGCCCCAGCAGCTCATCTTCCGGCACATGGGCACAGCCTGTTCCTGCTCCTTCAAGAATTCTTTCCTGGACCCCTTTGTTTTTAAGGGCTGTTTCCCAAGGTACCTTCTGAGTTATTTCCCAAAATAACCTGAAGTCCACCCTCCGGAAGTCCAGAGTGGAGGTTTTGTTGCTGCCCCTCTTAGCCTGACTGCAAATTGAAAACTCAATTATCTCATGGTCGCTGGACCCCAGACAGCCTCCAGCCACCACATCTCCCACCAGCCCTTCTCTCTTTGTAAATAGAAGGTCAAGCAAAGCCTTACCCCTGGTGAGCTCAATCAGCAGCCTAGATAAGAATCTATCCTCCATGCACTCTAAGAACCTTCTACACTGCCTCCTTTGTGTTGTGTTAAGTTCCCAGCAGATATCTGGCAGGTTAAAATCGCCCATAAGAACAAGGTCTGATGATCTTGAGACAGCCTCTAGCTGCCTCTAAAATAATTCATCAACCTCTTCATCCTGGTTGTGTAGTCTATAACAGACTCCAAGCAGAATGTCAGCCTTGTTGGCCTTCCCTCTAATTCTCACCCACAGGCACTCAACTTGATCATCCTTTGTCGTGGTTTGGGAGGCCAATTCTCCCACCACGGGGAAAAACGACGACTCAGACAAACGGATTGCAAAAAATGGTGGAAAGTTTAAATGGAAGAACAATGAAAGTTTTACAGAGAACCACAGGCATTGTGACAAAGAGAGAGATCCCACAACATACCCAAGAACGTCCCATCCCCACCTAGGGGTACACCCAACCCCACCCCCCCCCAGGGTTCTTTCTTCCCCCCCCCCCCCCAGCCTTGGGCCTGGGCAGGCCCAAGGGAGGCAGCTCACACCATTTTACCTAGGCACCGGCAGGGGATGAAAGAGGAAGTAAGGATGTTTTATAGAGGAGCAGAGAATTGTGGGTGAAATACCTGGTTTCCTGTGACCACCCAGTGGGCTGGACCCTTTTGGGACCTCCCAGGTGTGGTCTGTGCAGTGGCATCTGGGCCAGCACCCAGCCTAAACCACCACATCCTTAATCTCTAGTTTCATGGCATCCAGAGCCTCCCGGATGACTTCTCTTAATTCATCTGAGACAGAGGGTAACAGATAATGCATTAACTTGAGCACAAAGCAATAAGCAAGAAAAAAAAAGCCTATTGAAATTATAGCTTACTTATTTAACTGAATCAAGATTCCTTGAAATACATAACCTCTTGAGTGTATTAATGTACTGTACTCTTGCACTGTAACCTGATGTAAAACAGAGTACTTTGTCCAAGCTTTGCTATGAACAGAACTATTTTACCATGCAGATCTCAGTAGTCTAGCCAGGCACATGGAACTTTACATTTCAGCTGTATCCTACAAAAGGTAGAAAAGGTATAATTTTCTGCAGTTTCATAGTTTCATAGTTTCATAGTTTCAGTTAGGGTTGGAAGGGACCACAAGGATCATCTAGTTCCAACCCCCCTGCCATGGGCAGGGACACTCTACACTAGATCAGGCTGGACAGAGCCTCATCCAGCCTGGTCTTAAACACCTCCAGGGACGGGCCTCAACCACCTCCCTGGACAACCCATTCCAGGCCTTCACCACCCTCACGGTGAAGAACTTCCTCCTCATGTCCAGTCTGAATCTCCCCACCTCCAGCTTCATCCCATTCCCCCTAGTCCTATCACTCCCTGATAGTCTGAAAAGTCCCTCCCCAGCCTTCTTGTAGGCCCCCTTCAGATACTGGAAGGCCACAATGAGGTCACCTATTTCATAGTTTCATAGTTTCAGTTAGGGTTGGAAGGGACCACAAGGATCATCTAGTTCCAACCCCCCTGCCATGGGCAGGGACACTCTACACTAGATCAGGCTGGACAGAGCCTCATCCAGCCTGGTCTTAAACACCTCCAGGGACGGGGCCTCAACCACCTCCCTGGACAACCCATTCCAGGCCTTCACCACCCTCACGGTGAAGAACTTCCTCCTCATGTCCAGTCTGAATCTCCCCACCTCCAGCTTCATCCCATTCCCCCTAGTCCTATCACTCCCTGATAGTCTGAAAAGTCCCTCCCCAGCCTTCTTGTAGGCCCCCTTCAGATACTGGAAGGCCACAATGAGGTCACCTAGTTTCATAGTTTCATAGTTTCAGTTAGGGTTGGAAGGGACCACAAGGATCATCTAGTTCCAACCCCCCTGCCATGGGCAGGGACACTCTACCCTAGATCAGGCTGGACAGAGCCTCGTCCAGCCTGGTCTTAAACACCGCAAGGGACGGGGCCTCAACCACCTCCCTGGACAACCCATTCCAGGGCTTCACCACTCTCACGGTGAAGAACTTCCTCCTCACATCTAGCCTGAATCTCCCCACCTCCAGCTTCATCCCATTCCCCCTAGTCCTATCACTCCCTGATAGTCTGAAAAGTCCCTCCCCAGCCTTCTTGTAGGCCCCCTTCAGATACTGGAAGGCCACAATGAGGTCACCTCGGAGCCTTCTCTTCTCCAGGCTGAACAGCCCCAACTCCTTCAGTCTGTCCTCATAGGAGAGGTGCTCCAGCCCTCTGATCATCCTCGTGGCCCTTCTCTGGACACGCTCCAGCACCTCCAGATCCCTCTTGTAATAGGGGCTCCAGAACTGGACGCAGTACTCCAGGTGGGGTCTCACCAGAGCTGAGTAGAGGGGGAATCACCTCCCTTGACCTGCTGGCCACACTTCTCCTGATGCAGCCCAGGATCTGATTGGCTTTCTGGGCTGCAAGTGCACATTGAGAGCTCATGTTGAGCTTCTCGTCCACCAGCACCCCCAAGTCTCTCTCCTCTGGGCTGCTCCCCAGCCAGTCACCGCCCAGCCTGTATTTGTGCCTGGGATTGCCTCGACCCAGATGCAGGACCCTGCACTTGGTCTTGTTGAAGCTCATGAGGTTGGCTTGTGCCCACCTCTCCAGCCTGTCAAGGTCCCTCTGGATGGCATCCCTTCCCTCCAGCGTGTCTGCTGCACCACACAGCTCGGTGTCATCAGCAAACTTGCTGAGGGTGCACTCAATGCCACTGTCCATGTCACCCACAAAGATGTTGAACAAGACAGGTCCCAGGACTGATCCCGGAGGGACTCCGTTTGTCACTGGCCTCCACTGGGACATGGACCCGTTGACAGCCACTCTTTGGGTGCGGCCATCAAGCCAGTTCCTTATCCATCTAGTGGTCCATCCATCAAACCCCTGTGTCACCAGCTTGGAGACCAGGATGTGGTGTGGGACAGTGTCAAAGGCTTTGCTCAGGTCCAGGTAAACGACAACAGTTGCTCGCCCCTCATCTATTAATATTGTCACTTGTTCATAGAAGGCCACCAGGTTTGTCAGGCAGGATTTGCCCTTGGCAAAGCCATGCTGACTGCTCCCAATCACCTCTTCACTACTCTTCTGAGCCAGTAGTGCCTCCAGGAGGATCTGCTCCATGATCTTTCCGGGCACAGAGGTGAGACTGACCGGCCTGTAGTTCCCTGGTTCCTCCTTCTTACCCTTTTTGAAAATGGCAGCAATGTTTGCCCTTTTCCAGTCTGTGGGGACTTCCCCAGTCTGCCATGACTTTTGGAATATAATAGAGAGGGGCTTAGCAACCTCATCTGCCAGTTCTCTCAGCACCTGTGGGTGTATCCCGTTGGGTCCCATGGACTTGAACACATTCATGTTCTTCAGGTGATCACGAACCTGAGCTTCACTTATGATGGGCAGTTCTCCCTCCCAGTCCCTGGCATCGTCTTTCATGACACCAGGAGTGTGGCTGGAGGCCCTTGCAGTTAAGAC
Source organism: Colaptes auratus (assembly GCA_015227895.2). Classification (NCBI taxonomy): domain Eukaryota; kingdom Metazoa; phylum Chordata; class Aves; order Piciformes; family Picidae; genus Colaptes; species Colaptes auratus. The sequence goes on along the minus strand of JAAWVA010000039.1, from coordinate 1,903,042 downwards.
TGAGGTAAAGAAGTTATTGAGTACCTCAGCCTTTTCCACATCACTTGTGACCAATTCACCACTTTCCTTTCTGAGGGGGCCCACACCTTCCCTATTCTTCTTCATGCCATTAATATACCTGTAGAAGTTCTTAGTGCTCCCTTTAACCTCCCTGGCTCGATTCAATTCAAACTCTGCGTTGGCTTTCCTAACCAGGCCTCTTGCTGCTCGGGCAGCTTCCTTATATCCCCCCTGTTCTATCTGTCCTTCCCTCCACTTCCTGTAGCGTTTCTTTTTAAGTAATAGTGTGTCCAGGAGCTCCTTGTTCATCCAGGCAGGCCTCCTAGCATTCTTTCTGGCTTTTCTCTTTGTTGGTATACATAGCTCCTGGACACAGAGGAGGTGGTCCTTGAATACTGACCAGCTGTCCTGGATCCCTCTTCCCTCCAGGGCTTCGTCCCATGACACTTTGGCTGGCAGATTCCTGAAGCGATCGAAGTCTGCACGCCTAAAGTCTAGGGTTGTAAGCTTAGAATAGGTCCTCCTGATAGCCCTGAGGATATTAAATTCACCTGCTTCATGATCACTGCAGCCAAGGCTGTCTCTGAGCCTCACATTGGTTACCAGCCCTTCCCTGTTGGTGAGAACAAGGTCCAGCATAGCACCTTTTCTTGTGGGTTCCTCTACCATTTGGAGGAGGAAGTTGTCTTCTATGCAGTCCAGGAACATCCTGGATTTCTGGTGCCTTGCTGTGTTGTCCCTCCAGTAGATGTCAGGGTGGTTGAAATCACCCATGAGGACCAGGGCTTGTGACCTGGAAGCCGCTTCTATTTGCCTGTGGAGGGCCTCATCTGCTTTGAGGAGACATTCTTCTAAGCATATGGAGGGGTTCAAGAGGGGATTGGACGTGGCACTTGGTGCCATGGTCTAGTCATGAGGTCGGTGGTGACAGGTTGGACTTGATGATCTTTGAGGTCTCTTCCAACCTTGGTGATACTGTGATACAGGAAGGTGGTAAGACAGGAAGGAACTCCCTAATTGTGTGTTGGAAGTAGAGCTTCTTTCTGTTATGTATAGTAGGATACATCAAGTTCATTAAATGCCTAGTTGCACTACCAACTTAAGGGGAAAAATAATTTCATTACTCTGGTAACACCTCATTGTGGCCTTCCAGTATCTGAAGGGGGCCTACAAGAAGGCTGGGGAGGGACTTTTCAGGCTATCAGGGAGTGATAGGACTAGGAGGAATGGAATGAAGCTGGAGGTGGGGAGATTCAGGCTAGATGTGAGGAGGACGTTCTTCACCGTGAGGGTGGTGAGGCCCTGGAATGGGTTGTCCAGGGAGGTGGTTGAGCCCCCGTCCCTGGAGGTGTTTAAGACCAGGCTGGATGAGGCTCTGGCCAGCCTGATCTAGTGTAGAGTGTCCCTGCCCATGGCAGGGGGGTTGGAACTAGATGATCCTTGTGGTCCCTTCCAACCCTAACTGAAACTATGAAACTATGAAACTATAAGCATCCTCACAGTGTTGTTAAAGAGGTATGAACGGACTGGACACACAACCTTGCGATAAATTTCCACCCCAATGAGGATAAAAAGCCATCATATACTAGATATGATCATATACTATTAGTTAGTGTGGTAGGGTGAGAAAATTCTCACACACACACACAGAGAAACCACAGCTAACTCAGTCAGAGAAAAGCAAATGAAATAAGTTATATTTACAAACATAAATGGAATGCAATGAATATGTACACAAATATACAATATTTACAATATATACAGAAATATACAGCAATGAACGTAATACAGAAGAACTTTATCCCTCCAGCTGGCCAGGGGGGTTCCCCGAACCCCCCTCTCTCCCTCCCTACCTCCCTTTTTTCTCAAAAAGGTTTAGAGAGAGAGAAAAAGGCAATTAAGGAGAAAAATTCTGTTAGCTCAAAGCATATGCAAGAATTAGTTTTCTTATCTGGTTAGCTTTGTTAATTCAAGGTCACTTCTGTCCGGCAAAGCTGTTGCTTCAGAGGGAGAAACAGGCCCACATGAACAGAGAGAGAAAAGTACAGACTGCACCCAGACTGAACACAGACTGAACTGACAGAACTTAAACTTAAAGTTGCATTCTACCAATCTACCAATGAAATTAGTTTAGACTATCTTGTCATTTAAATATCAAAAACATTCAGCCAGAGTGTTCCAGAAATTGTCCCTTTTCTTAACCGGTCACAGTTAGGCTAATAGTCCTATCAAGAACCCAATCCAAATAGCATGCTAAATCAAATTGTGAAACCAAGCCTGTATCATTAGAAATCACTACAAACCTCTTCCAAATATTGTTTTAATTGAAAAACAACAAAAAAATCATCTTAAGAAAGCAGTGTTAATTCCAAGCAACTAGCATATGTTCTTGTAATAGATATAGGACTGTTGGTTGTGCAGCCTTTCCACATAACATACCATGAAAATGCAAGAGAAGCAGGAAGTAAAGACCATTCCATGGATTTTCCTGATAAATGTTAGGAAGGCAATGAGTAGCAGTTCAAAGAAAAAAGTATAAGAATGTATTAAGTTTATGTGGCAAGTCTTGGTAGTGAGGGGGTTGCAGGGGTGTCTGAGCCAGAGACAGTGCAAGTGCCCCTGTGATAACATATTTAAGAAGGGGAAAAAACTGCTGCACAACAGCAGGCAGAAGAGAAGAGTGAGAGTATGTGAGAGAAACAACTCTAGAGACACTAAGATCAAGAAAGAAGAAAGAAGAGGTGCTCCAGGCACTGGAGCAGAGATTCCCCTGCAGCCCATGGAATCCCATGGTGGAGAAGCTGTATATGCCCGAAGGAGGCTATGACCCCATGGACAGCCCATGCTGTAGAAGGTTTTGTGGTGGGACTTGCAACTCTGTGGGGGACCCGCCCTGGAGGAGTCATTTCCTGAAGGACTACAGCCCATGGAAAGGACTTGTCCTGGAACACTTCAGGAAGAACTGCAGCCCATGGGAAGGGTGCATGTTGGAGAAGTTTGTGGAGGTCTGCCTCCCATGGGAGGGACCACACATTGGAGTAGAGGAAGAGTGTGAGGAGGAAGGAACAGCAGAGAGAACATGATGAACTGACCCAACCCCCATCCCCCTGCACCACTCAGGGGGAGGAGGCAGAGAAAAATTGAGAGTGAAATTGAGCCTCGGAAGAAGGTAGGAGTAGGGTGAAGGTGGTTTTAGATTTGTTCTTAATGGTCATTATCCTATTCTGGTGTCAATTAGCAATAAATAAAATTAATTTCCCAGTCAAGTCTCTTTTGCCCATGACAGTGACCTCCCTGTCCTTATCTCAACCCATGAGCTTTTCATCATATATTCTCCCCCACCCAGTTGAGGATGGAGAGTGAAAGAGCATCTTGGTAGGGATCTGGCAAATCAAAAACTTCTTAAAAATATTAAGATTACACATTTTAAAGTATCATTTGTTCAATACAGACTCTTTTCAAAACAGGGGAGAGGGAGAAGGAAAGGGAATTATTTTTGCTCCATTTTAAAGATTTTTTTAGACATAAGCAGCAAAACAAGTGCTAGAACATTAAAGACAAGGGGGTTTGGCTCTCTCTCCTTTTTTGCCTGTTCTTAGTTTTATTAATCAGTTCTCACATTCTCTTTCTAGTTTTCCAGATTGGTTTGGCTTGAAGTATTTATCTGCTACTAGCTACTTCTGCAGGCAAATTTGGAGCCAATTTATCTAAAAACCTCCATGTGCAAACTTAAATTTTTCTCAAAGTGGGTAAGCTTTTGAAATTAGTAATGTTTTACTTCTAAACTAAGTTTCATACTTCTAGCAATTAAATGCAACTCCTCTTAAAATTAATACAAACAGAATTGAAGTGTTATTGCTATATATATATGGGGAATAAAAAAGAAAGAAAAAAGACAAGGAGATGACAAGACATGAGACACACACACACACAAAAAAAAAAGGAAAAAAAAAAGAGAGGCATATTACTTTTAACTTCCCAGAGCATTAAGTCTAAGATGCAATTGGGAAGTATCTGCATAGTGAACATATATCAAAATCATTAGTATTTATAAATACTTAAAGAAATTTGGAAATTTGCAACTGTCTTTACCTTTTATTAAAACATACCTGATTTCATCAGTTTCTGGAACTTTGGTGTAAGGTAGAATTGCTCGAACTCTCCTTCTATCTTCCACAGGCTACAATTTTAGAGAAGAGGGCAAAGATATTAATTTTCCCTTGCACTCTAGCTTACACTTCCTCTCTTCAACATTATGCTGTTCTGAGGCAAAAGACTGGTAATTGCCATTTGTATGTCTTTGCTAGTTTTAAGTTTTCCAAGGGTCAAAAAATAGTAAGAGTTGGAAATGCTGAGTGTCTAAAATTATCTACAAATGTTCTCATTTTGTTTCTAGCCTTGTAACATTATCAGTCTCATCATCTCCTGTCATGGATTGAGTTGAATCTGCTGCTGTTATTCATACCATGCTGCAGTCATGCCAGCTTCAAAAATGAAAGTGCTGGCTGGAGCAAAGTATTATGGGGCTTGAAGTTCAGTTTGTAACATGGGAGGCTGGGAGGCTTCCTGTTCTGGTTGCTGCTTCTGGGTTTGGGTTCTTGGGGTATTGGCTCTTCCACTGAGATGGCAGTAAGATGAGTGGGGTAGCTGCTGGTTTTCTTTTATGCTGTTTTTTTCTGTATTTTGCTGAGCTTCTGCAAATAGGCTAAGCTAAGGTAATCATGCATTGTATTATTAGATTATTAACTAAAGTAATGGTGCATTTATGTTATTTATTCAGTAAACTCATCTCTTTATCTCAACCCTAAGTTTTTGTGTGTTACTTTTCCCTCATTTCTGTGTTGGGGGAGAAGGCGGGTGCTAAACCATTACATCTCCAAAAATAAAATTACCAATAATGTAATTTTCATGAAAGAGTACTTTAGAACATCAGTGGAAATTTCCCGTAGTTTAACATTTATAAACATCAGAGAGGATAGGATTTGCAGACATAGTTTGCAGATGTTTTGGAGGGGGCTGTTTTGCCTGCATTGGTTATTTGTTTGTTGAGGGTATTTTAATTACTGATATTGTCTAAAGGATAGTCACCTGAAAGAAGCACAGCTGTAAGGAACTTTGGTAATTTCCAGGATACATATTTGGGAATCTTTGCTACAAAATAGAAATGTTATTTTGAGATACTTTATTAAGTTAGTATAAAACTCTAGAGGCTAACTACATTACAATAGTGCTCTTTGCTGGCCAATAACCACACATTTTCTTGTTTATCTCAGGTTACATATAATGTTGTTACTACATTTGGAGATAACTGCAATACCTGATATCTAGCTTTCTCATTACAGATTTTTATTAAAAAAAAAATTATCATTGCTTTTTATCAGTAAAGATATGTTTATACTATACCATATGCTGAGACAGCTCTAGAATTAGGGGAAGCTGTCTACAATGCTTTTTTCATAGAAAATTAGGAATATTGGATGCAAAATTAATGATATTAAAGTAAATTATATTTCAAAACTTTACTACTTGCCTCTGGAGGTGCTACTGGAAAGAATAATTTTTCCCCCTTCAGTAAACAAGACACATGACTGTAATAACCAATTAGGTCTGAGAGTGAAGCAAAGCGACGTCCACCAATATAATAGTCACCACACATGGCAATAATCCTGTCAAGAAAGAAAAGGAAACTTGACAGAAGAAAATCTTTTGCTACAAACCACTGGGGTGTGCATTTGTTTGGCTTGCGGTTTATTTATTTCTAAAAATAAAGTTACAATAACATTTATTTTTTAAAGCAGGTTGTCTACATTCAACAAAATGCAGTATTACAAACAAATGTATATACACACACCCTTAACAAATGAGTATTTTATCAGCAATTACTGATAAACATAATGACAAATATATTTGAAGACTACAGAAGATGTAGATTTGCAAAAAAGTAAGCAGGTTTACTAAATGAAATAAATGCAAAAAATGTAACAATAAGCATCCTACACAATTGACATACTACATTAGTAGAGATATTAGAATTAATACTTCTGTCATGCAGGAGATATAGCTTATATGATAGGTCTGTGTAAATTTGGCAAAGTATCAATATATTTTGGTAGCAAATAACTGCATTTAATTACACAGAGAAGAATACTGAAATGCCTTCAAAAAATCAGTCACTTCTCCACAGTCTAGTGTCCATGCTAACAAATAATAATAATTTAAAAAGTAATACGAAATGTACTCAATTTAAAAGCCAGCTAATAAATAGGAAAAATGCTTAAAAAACATGTCAATAGTTTAACAAAAAGAAAATTCTTGTAAAATTGCTCATCTTGCTAACTTATGTAGTTGGAAAGTGTGGGGGATTTTTTTGGGGTTGTTTTTTTTCGTTTTTGCAAGGCAGGGGTGATGATAGTGCATGTTTCAGTACTCAGATTCGTGAATGTACTTGTCATACCAAAAAATGGAAAATACCATGTCTCTTTATATTACAATGTAATAAAAGTTCCGGAAACAGTCAGAAATAATTGATTTAGGTAAGACGGTTAACAGTTTTTAAAACATTTGTAATACACAAGAGTCATTTGTACAAGGGAAAAAAGTACATTTTGATCCAGTCTGTCCAGATCCTTCTGCACAGCCTTCCTACCCACAAGCAAATCAACACTCCTGTCCAACTTGGTGTTCCCTGCAAATTTACTGAGAGTGCCCTCAATTCCGTCATCCAGATCATTGATAAAGATATTAAAAATAACAGTCCCCAGTACTGAGCCCTGAAGAACACCACTTGAGACTGGCCATCAACTAAGTTTAACTTCATTTGCTACAATTCTTTGGGCCTGGCCATCCAGACAGTTTTTTACCCACCAGACCATCTACCCATCCAATCCATGAGCAACCAATTTTTCCAGGAGGATGCTGTGGAAACAGTGTCAAAAGCTTTACTAAAATCAAGGTAAATATCCACAAACTTCCCCTCATTCATTAAGCAGGTCACCTTGTCACAGGAGAACAGGGTAGTCAAGCAGGTGCCCAGGGACGTGGTGAAGGCCCCATTCCTGGAGACATTCAAGATAAGGTCTGATGGACCCTGAGCAACCTGATCTAGTTAGGGATGTCCTTGCTTACTGCAGGAGGGGGTTGGACTAGATGACCTTTAGAGGTCCCTTCCAACCCAGTCCATTCAATGATTGTATGACTGCCCTTCATGACCCCATGCTGACTGGGCCTCATCACCTGGGTTATCGTATAGATGCCACCTGACAGCACTCAAGATGCCAAGGTCAGACTGACAGGCCTGTAGTTCCCAGGATTCTCCTGGAAACTCTTATAGACAGGTATCACATTTGCCAACCTCCAGTCTACCCCCAGACAGCCAAGACTGCTTAAAATGATGGAAAGCAGCTTGTTGAGCACTTCTGTCAAAGGAGGAAGTCTTATGATATGCCCTCACAAACTGAAATCTAAGAATATATAATGTCATTGATCAGTGAAGATAGAAATATGCAATAAAATACAAGAAACTTATTACCATCATGTTACCTCTCTCCAGTCTACAGAATGTTACCTTAGAAATATTTCAATACAAATTACAGTACAAAAGTGTAAACATGTCTGACTACTTAGTATCTGACTTCTTTATAAAGTTCACGAACAATTCAAAACCAAAAGGAAAAAATAAATTTAGCTGACGAGAAACTCAGATAAGTATCATACTATCATAGTATCAGTCACGGTTGGAAGGGACCACAAGGATCATCTAGTTCCAACCCCCCTGCCATGGGCAGGGACACCCTACACTAGATCAGGCTGGACAGAGCCTCATCCAGCCTGGTCTTAAACACCTCCAGGGACGGGGCCCCAACCACCTCCCTGGACAACCCATTCCAGGGCTTCACCACCCTCACGGTGAAGAACTTCTTCCTCACATCCAGCCTGAATCTCCCCACCTCCAGCTTCATTCCATTCCCCCTAGTCCTATCACTACCTGATAGCCTGAGAAGTCCCTCCCCAGCCTTCTTGTAGGCCCCCTTCAGATACTGGAAGGCCACAATGAGGTCACCTCGGAGCCTTCTCTTCTCCAGACTGAACAGCCCCAACTCCTTCAGTCCGTCCTCATAGGAGAGGTGCTCCAGCCCTCTGATCATCCTTGTGGCCCTTCTCTGGACACCTTGCAGCACCTCCAGATCCCTCTTGTAATAGGGGCTCCAGAACTGGACGCAGTACTCCAGGTGGGGTCTCACCAGAGCTGAGTAGAGGGGGAGAATCACCTCCCTTGACCTACTGGCCACACTTCTCTTGATGAAGCCCACAATCTGATTGGCCTTCCGGGCTGCAAGTGCACATTGAGAGCTCATGTTGAGCTTTTCATCCACCAGCACCCCCAAGTCTCTCTCCTCAGGGCTGCTCCCCAGCCAGTCCCTGCCCAGCCTGGATTTGTGCCTGGGATTGCCTCGACTCAGATGCAAGACCCTGCACTTGGTCTTGAGCCTCATGAGGTTGGCTTGTGCCCACCTCTCCAGCCTGTCAAGGTCCCTCTGGATGGCATGCCTTTCCTCCAGGGTGTCTGCTGTACCACACAGCTTGGTGTCATCAGCAACCTTGCTGAGTGTGAATGGTTTAGGCTGTGCCTTTAAGAAAGAGGCAATTGCTGAACACTCTTGCTGAATGTTTTTGATATTTAAACAAAAACATGATAGTCTAAACTAATTTCATTGGTAGATTGTAGAATGCAATTTTAAGAGGAGCTGATGCTGGTGTGGGAACTTCTGCTGAAAGAGACCCTGCTGAGGAGGAGGAGAAGGTTTGTCTTAAAGATATAGCTGAGTTATTGAGATCATCACTGGATGGAGATGCAGGGCAAATTGCTGATAGCAGAACAACTAGAGGTGGTACTCCTGACCTTAAAGAGATTCTTAGGAGAGTGACAATAAGATTAATGGGGCAACAAGTTCAGGAAGAGGAGGAAGAGTAGGAGTCAGATGACATAGACACCTGTTCGTCCCCAAGAGAAGAGCTGCGGAATGTGCGTAAAGATTACATCAGAGCAGATAAGGAGCCAATCCTAGCTTGGCTTGGTAGATGCTACGATACCGGTGCTCCAGCTCTATTAGTGGGAGACAAGTCAGCCGCTCAACTAGGAACTCTCTCAAAGGATAATGGAATAGATAGACATCTAGGCAGGACTCTCGGTAAGGTGACTCTGTGGATACGCCTTTTAATGGCAACCCTCATGAGATATCCTTCCCGAGATGATCACCCATGGAATCCTAAGCCTTGGACAACCATAGAGGAAGGAATTAAGCGTCTGAGAGAATTCGCAGTCAGAGAGGTACTCTATGGTGGCCATGAGACTCTGAATCCTGATGAAATTCCTGTAGGAACTGGTCTTGCTCAAAAGCTCATCAAACTTGCTCCTCCTAATTATGCAAATATTCTGGCAAGCAGAATCGTGGCAAGAAATTATGGCGGAGCTTCTCCTACGGTTGGCCAATTCACTGATCAAATGAGACAATTGGAGGATAGCATGACACGTGTTTCTTTGGTTTCAGCCATTGAAACTCTGTCTGGTGAGATAAAGAATTGCATGAAAGAGCTGAAGGATGAATTTTAAAATACCATCTCCCAACTGACATAAAGAGATAATTCCAATTCTTCCACCAGATGGATACAGGTTTCCTCTGTGAGGAATAGACATCCTCCAAGGATGTCATTCCAAAACAGGTCATTCCAAAACAGATCAAACCAAAACAGACCACCAAGGCAGTCACGTGGAAGTATTTGGATAACTCTGCGTGATCAGTTTGGTGAGAACATGAACAGATGGGATGGTCAACCAACTGCTAATCTTTTCAGGAGACTGAGGGAACTGCAAAGTGGCAGAACCCGAGGTAGCAATACCAGAAGGGTAGCTGTTACTTCTACAGTTTCCCAGGACAACTCTTATAGCTCCAACAGTGGCTCCAGTTCTAGCACTGCACACTGTGCTCATTGCACATGTGGGCATGTTCCCCATAACTAGGGGTGCCCTGCCTCCCGCCAGGGGGAGGAGAGGGGTAACAGAGATAACAGAAACTATTGAGATGTGTACATCCAGTGGCCTGATGCTTCACAATTTCAGAAGTACAGGGCCTTGGTTGACACAGGGGCTCAGTGCACCATAATGCCATCGAATTATCAGGGATCAGAAGCTATAACTATTCTGGGAGTCACTGGTGGATCTCAAGAGTTAACTAAGGTGGAGGTTGATATAAGTTTCATCAGTAAATTTGCGGACGACACCAAGCTGGGGGCAGTAGTTGTTCTGCTGGAGGGCAGAGAGGCTTTGCAGAGGGACCTCGACAGGCTGGACAGATGGGCAGAATCCAATGGCATGAGATTGAACACATCCAAGTGCCGGGTTCTGCACATTGGCCACAACAACCCCATGCAGTGCTACAGGCTGGGGTCAGAGTGGTTGGAGAGCGGCCAGGCAGAGAGGGACCTGGGGGTGCTGGTTGATTGTAGGCTGAACATGAGCCTGCAGTGTGCCCAGGCAGCCAAGAAGGCCAATGGCATCCTAGCCTGCATCAGAAACAGTGTGGCCAGCAGGAGCAGGGAGGTCATTCTGCCCCTGTACACTGCACTGGTTAGGCCGCACCTTGAGTCCTGTGTCCAGTTCTGGGCCCCTCAGTTTAGGAAGGAGGTTGTCTTGCTGGAGCGTGTCCAGAGAAGGGCAACAAAGTTGGTGAGGGGTTTGGAAGACAAGCCCTATGAGGAGAGGCTGAGGGAGCTGGGGTTGCTTAGCCTGGAGAAGAGGAGACTGAGGGGTGACCTTATTGCTCTCTACAACTACCTGAAGGGAGGTTGTAGCCAGGCGGAGGTTGGTCTCTTCTCCCAGGCAGCCAGTACCAGAACAAGAGGACACAGTCTCAGGCTGCGCCAGGGCAGGTTTAGACTGGATCTTAGGAAGAAGTTCTATACCGAGAGAGTGATTGCCCACTGGAATCAGCTGCCTGTGGAAGTGGTGGAGTCACCTTCATTGGAGGTGTTCAAGAAGAGGCTTGATGGGGTGCTTGGTGCCAGGGTTTAGTTTTTTAGTTGTTTAGGGGGGTTGTATTGTACTGTATTGTACTGTATTGTATTTAGGTGGGTTGGATTGGTTGATGGGTTGGACGTGATGATCTTGAAGGTCTCTTCCAACCTGTTGTATTGTATTGTATTGTATTGTAAGTTTAACTGGTAAACAGTGGAGGAAGCATACAGTTGTGACCGGACCTGACGCACCTTGTATTTTGGGAATTGATTTTTCTGCATATTCAGGACATTAAATTGCTGGTTGCTTCTCAGACTGTGCATCACAGACAATACAGAACCAACCGTGACTCTTTGTTGCCCATTCAGAATCTGATTCATCAGTTGGAGAGTCAGAAAGTCATCAGCAAAACTCATTCACCTTTCAACAGTCCAGTGTGGCCTGTGCGAAAGCAGAATGGAGACTGGCGTCTGACAGTCGACTACCGAGCCCTGAATGAAGTAACTCCACCTATGAGTGCAGCAGTGCCAGACATGATGGAACTCCCATATGAGCTGGAATCCAAAGAGGCCAAATGGTATGCTACCACAGACATTGCTAATGCCTTCTTCTCTATTCCCATAGCAGAGGAATGCAGGCCTCAGTTTGCTTTTACCTGGAGAGGAATCCAGTACACTTTCAACAGATTCTGAATGCATGTTTTGCCATCAAGCGAGACAAGGTGAAAGGACCTACCAGAGAGATTCAGTTTCTGGGAGTGCGGTGGCAGGATGGACGCCGACACATTCCAGTGGATGTGGTAAACAGTCTCTACCATGATATCACTCGAAAGAGAAACAATTTTCACTGGGGGCCTGAACAACAAGCAGCTTTTGACCAGATTAAGCAAGAGGTAGTTCAAGCAATGGGTCTGGGACCTGTCTGAGATGGTCCAGACATTAAGAACATTTTGTACATGGCTGCAAGTGACAATGGTCCAACCTGGTGCTTGTGGCAATGAGCTCCAGGTGAGACACGTGGACGACCTCTTGGTTATTGGAGTCGAGGTTACAGAGGTTCAGAGGCTAATTATACTCCAACAGAGAAAGAGATTCTAGCTGCCTATGAAGGAGTGAAAGCAGCTTCTGAAGTGATTGGAACTGAATCACAACTTCTCTTAGCTCCCAGATTACCAGTTTTGAATTGGATGTTCAAAGGCAAAGGCTCCACACCACATCATGCAACAGATTCCACCTGGTCTAAGTGGATGGCTCTGATAACACAGAGAGCTCGCATGGGAAATCTTGAAAGACCTGGTCTAGTGGAGGTGATCTCAAGTTGGCCTGAAGGTACCAACTGTACTAAACCTCCAGAGGGGAGAGTAACTCGTGCTGAGGAATCTCCTCCTTACAATGACCTTTCTGATGATGAAAAGAAATATGCTTTGTTCACAGACGGTTCCTGTCGTCTTCTCAGGAACAAGCGAAGGTGGAAGTCTGCAGTGTGGAGTCCAACACGCCGAGCTGCAGAGGCAAAGGATGGAGAAGGAGAATCCAGTCAGTTTGCAGAGGTAAAAGCTGTCCAGCTAGCGCTCGACTTAGCTGGACGTGAGAGGTGGCCAAAGCTTTATCTCTACACCGACTCATGGATGGTAGCCAATGCTCTGTGGGGTTGGCTAAAGAACTGGAAAAAGAATGGTTGGCAGAGGAAAGGAAAGCCTATATGGGCAGCTGAGCTGTGGCAGGACACTGCTGATCGGATCGAGAGAATTCCAGTGAAGGTGAGACACATTGATGCCCACATTCCCAAGAGCAAAGCTACTGAGGAACAGCAACACAACCATCAGGCAGATCTAGCTGCAAGAGTTTCTCAAGTAGACATGGACTCTGATCTTGATCTCGACTGGAAACACCGAGGTGAGATATTCTTAGCTCGGTGGGCTCACGTTTCGTCAGGACATCAAGGCAGAGATGCAACCTACCAGTGGGCACGTGACAGATCCATAGACATTTCCATGGATGCTATCACACAAGTCATCCATGACTGTGACATTTGTGCTGCTGTCAAGCAGGCAAAGCGACTTAAGCCCTTATGGTATGGTGACAGATGGTCCAAGTACAAGTATGGTGAAGCTTGGCAGATTGACTACATTACTGCGTTCTCGTTCTGGTAAGCAGTATGTGCTCACTATGGTAGAGGCAAACACTGGGTGGTTGGAAACTTATCCAGTTCCACATGCAACTGCACGCAACACCATTCTTGGTGTGGAGAGACAAATCCTGTGGAGACACGGAACTCCAGAGAGGATTGAGTCAGACAATGGAACTAATTTCAAAAACAACCTTGTAAAGAGCTGGGCCAAAGAGCACGGCATTGAGTGGATATTCCACATCCCCTACTATGCACCAGCTGCAGGGAAGATTGAACGTTACAACGGTTTGCTGAAGACCACTCTTAAAGCCATGGGGGGTGGATCTTTGAAAAACTGGGAAAAGCATTTAGCACAAGCAACCTGGCTGGTAAATAGTAGAGGTTCAGTGAACCGAGCTGGACCGGCACACTCAGATCTGCTACAGAAAGTAGCAGGTGATAGAGTTCCTGTTGTTAGAGAAAAGAATCTGTTAGGTAAAACTGTTTGGGTATTTTCTCCCTCAGGAGAGAGTAAACCTGTCCGAGGGGTGGTTTCAGCTGAAGGTCCTGGTCACACTTATTGGGTAATGCAAGAGAATGGTGAAATTCAGTGTATTCCACAAAGAAATCTAACTTTAGCTGAAAGAGTTTAATTTCAGAGTGTTGTACAGCTACATTGCGCCCAAAGGAAGAATCCATAAGGAATCCACGGTGCATGAACCCTGAGAACCCTGAGAGCCCTGAGTCAACTAAGAGTCCTTGTTTTCCTGTTTCCCTTTTCTTCGCTTCATCTGTGAAGAGACAAACTGTTTTCCATTTTTCTTGTTTCTTGGACTTCTGAATCATCTACACCTGAGGATAGCCGGAATGGACTATGAATTTTACTTGCAAATTGTAGATATTGTTGTAGATTGGATGGACAGTATGAACAGCCAATGAAATTTTTTAGAAGAGGTGGACTGTGACCGGTTTAGGCTGTGCCTTTAAGAAAGAGGCAATTGCTGAACACTCTGGCTGAATGTTTTTGATATTTAAACAAAAACAAGATAGTCTAAACTAATTTCATTGGTAGATTGTAGAATGCAATTTTAAGTTTGGGTTCTGTTAGTTCAGTCTGTGCTTCTCTGTCCCATGGGCTGGACGGCTCCTCTCCCTCTGAAGCATGAGCAACCTTGAGTTAACAGAGCTAACCAGATAAGAAAACTAATTCTTGCATACGCTTTGAGCTAACAGAATTGTTCTTCCTTAATTGCCTTTCTCTCTCTCTCTAACCCTTTTTGGGAAAAAGGGGAGGTAGGGAGGGAGTGAGGGGGGATGAGGGAACACTCCTGGCTGGCTGGAGGGAAAAAGCTTTTCTGCATTACATTCATTGCTGTGTATTTCTGTATATATTGTAAATATTGTATATTTGTGTACATATTCATTGCATTCCATTTATGCTTGTAAATATAGCTTTCATCTGCTCTTCCGACTGAGCTAGCTGTGGTTTCTTTCTTTGTGTGTGTGGGGGGAACTTTCTCACCCTACCACAATGAGGGTGCACTCAATGCCACTGTCCATGTCACCCACAAAGATGTTGAACAAGACTGGTCCCAGGACTGATCCCTGAGGGACTCCGCTTGTCACTGGCCTCCATTGGGACATGGACCCATTGACAGCCACTCTTTGGGTGCAGCCATCAAGCCAGTTCTTTATCCATCTAGTGGTCCATCCATCAAACCCATGAGTCACCAGCTTGGAGATCAGGATGTGGTACGGGACAGTGTCGAAGGCTTTGCTCAAGTCCAGGTAAATGACATTGTTGCAGTTTGGGCTCGGTGCCCTCTGCCACATGACGTTCTTCCTGTGTCCAGAGGTCCAGCCCAGTGGGTGGACACAGGAAACTAGGTATTTCTAACATAATTCTCTGCACCACCACTATAAGATCCAGTGCGAGGTCTGGCACCTCCTCTTTCTTCCTCGCCACCGCCCGGTAACTGGGGGAGTGTTGTCTCCCGGCCATGGGCCTGGCTAGGCCCAAGGCCACGGGGGGATGGGCAGTCTCAGATCTGGCCAGCTGAGACTAGCCTAGCAGTGGGGAGGGGGGAAGAAGGAGCCCTGGGGGTCTTGGATGTACCACCAGGTGGGGATGGAATCTTCCTGGGTATGTATTGGGATTTTCTTTTGTCACTGCACTTCTGGTTCTCTGTAAACATTCACTGCTTTTTCATTTAAACTTTCCATCACTTCTGCAATCTGTTTGCCTGAGTTGTTATTTTTTGCCCGTGGTGGGGAGGGGGGCTGCCTCAACCCCATCACATTATTGGTAGCAGTGGATGGTTGTGGTTGGGAGGGGGTCTGCCTTCAACCCTTTTGCATTCTTGGCGAGTCAGCCAGGAGTAGGAGTTTGTTATTGTGGTTACTCTGCAGATTGGATTGCAAAAGATGGAAAGTTTAAATTTAGTTCTGGGCGTCGGTTTGTATTTACAATTTGGGGCTCAATTTTGTTGCCGGGGTGATTGTGTGAGTTCTTGTGGATTGCAGGGGGACACCTGGTGCGTGGCCGGTGGCACAGAGCCCTCTCCTGCTGTTTTATGCAGGGGTGGTTCTTGACCATTGGAATTGGGGTACCGCTTAAGAACGCGGAACCTGCCCTTCCTCCACCTCTATTCTCTGCGGAGCGACAGAAGTGGCAGGGAGTGAAGCGGGTGAGGGGCAGTGGCAAGCAGATCAAAGTCAGGTCTGTTCTCACTGCGGGGATAGAGCCAGCAATGGCGAGCGGGCAAGACCAGCTCCTGAAACTCAGGAGGGCGAACAGGGAGCCCAGCTGGAAAGCCATTCTCAAGGGCTCTGAGAACGCATTTATGGCTTTCGCTGGAGGAGCTGTTTGAATGCCCGAGGGGTGGAGGCAATTTTGATTCTGTACCGTGGTGGTAGAGGTGGCCGGAGCCCGGCTGTATACTCGGGCTGCGGTGGTGGTAGGCTCAGCCGTGCGCTCGGAGCGGCGACGGCGGCCTCCAGCCGTCCACTCGGGCTGCGGTGGCGGCGGGTTCGGCCATGCGCTCTAGTGGGGCCGGCCCCAGTCTCTTCCCCGATTATTTTAGGACGAGTTCCGAAAATGGCGCCAAGCACCTAGATCCACCTTTCTTCTTCTCAGTAGGTTGTGGTGCAGCCCCTCCCTCTTTTGGGGGAGGGTTGTGTAGTCTGATGCTGTCATGCCTCGGTATGCGAACACCCAGTGGGAAGGCGGTGTACCTGTAACATGCATCTGTATAGCCTCGGGCCCCGGCTGAAAGCGGTCAGCACTGGGCTTGGGATAGGTCCGTGCAGGGTTGTGGAAGGCTCAGCGTGCTGTTTTCCTGGAGGGGTGGAGAAGCAGTTAGAGCCTGATTGTTCTGACTGGCTTTGCCCCAGGGGTGGAAATATGCCGCTGAGTAAATAGAGATGGAAATAAAGGTTTGGTTGAGGAGTTGTGAGGCTTTTCCAGGTGACCAGCATGTCCAACGGATCCATGAAGAACTTGCACCGCAGAAGAGTGAACTCTGCATCGTTGGGAGGTTCCATTAGATGAGAGAAGAAGAATTGGACTGGACTGATGCTTGAGCCTGAATGAGAGACTGTTTGGGTGGACGCCCAGATGAAGTTATGGACTTCGCTGGACATGTCATCAGAAGATTTCTGATTTGATGATATGTTTGGGGTGCAGAGATTATGGTATGAAATAAAGGGGTGGCATGTTGCAGTTTGGGCTGGGTGCCCTCTGCTACATGAGGTGCTTCCCGTGTCCAGAGGTCCAGCCCAGTGGGTGGACACAGGAAACTAGGTATTTCTAACATAATTCTCTGCACCACCACTATAGAATCCAGTGCGAGGTCTGGCACCTCCTCTTTCTTCATCGCCGTCGCACGGTAACTGGGGGAAATGTTGTCTCCCGGACATGGGCCTGGCTAGGCCCAAGGCCACGGGGGGATGGGCAGTCTCAGATCTGGCCAGCTGAGACTAGCCTAGCAGTGGGGAGGGGGAAAGAAAGAGCCCTGGGGCTCTAGGATGTACCCCCAGGTGGGGATGGGATGCTTCTGGGTCTCTTGGGATTTCTTTTGTCACTGCTCTTCTGGCTCTCTGTAAACATTCACTGATTTTCATTGAAACTTTCCATCACTTTTGCAATCTGTTTGCTGAGTTGTTATTTTTGCCTGTGGTGGGGAGGGTGTCTGCCTCAACCCATCACAGACATCAGTTGCTCACCCCTCATCTATTAATGTAGAGACCTGTTCATAGAAGGCCACCAGGTTTGTCAGGCAGGATTTGCCCTTGGCAAAGCCATGCTGACTGCTCCCAATCACCTCTTCACTACTCTTCTGAGCCAGTAGTGCCTCCAGGAGGATCTGCTCCATGATCTTTCCAGGCACAGAGGTGAGACTGACTGGCCTGTAGTTCCCTGGTTCCTCCTTCTCACCCTTTTTGAAAATGGGAGCAATGTTTGCCCTTTTCCAGTCTCTGAGGACTTCCCCAGTCTGCCATGACTTTTGGAATATAATAGAGGGGTCTAGAAACCTCATCTGCCAGTTCTCTCAGCACCCGTGGGTGTATCCGTTGGGTCCCATGGACTTGAACACTTTCAGGTTCTTCAGGTGATCACGAACCTGAGCTTCACTTATGATGGGCAGTTCTCCCTCCCAGTCCCTGGCATCGTCTTCCATGACACCAGGAGTGTGGCTGGAGGCCCTTGCAGTTAAGACTGAGGTAAAGAAGTTATTGAGTACCTCAGCCTTTTCCACAACACTTGTGACCAATTCACCAGTTTCCTTTCTGAGGGGGCCCACACCTTCCCTACTCTTCTTCTTACCATTAATATACCTGTAGAAATTCTTAGTGCTCCCTTTAACCTCCCCTGGCTAGATTCAATTCAAACTCTGCTTTGGCTTTCCTAACCAGGCCTCTTGCTGCTCGGGCAGCTTCCTTATATCCCCCCTGTTTTAGCTGTCCTTACCTCCACTTCCTGTAGAGTTTCTTTTTAAGCAATAGTGTGTCCAGTAGCTTCTTGTTCATCCAGGCAGGCCTCCTAGCGTTCTTCCCTGTTTTTTCTCTTTGTTGGTATACATAGCTCCTGGACACAGAGGAGGTGGTCCTTGAATACTGACCAGCTGTCCTGGGTCCCTCTTCCCTCCAGGGCTTCGTCCCATGACACTTTGGCTAGCAGATTCCTGAAGCGATCGAAGTCTGCACGCCTAAAGTCTAGGGTCATAAGCTTAGAATAGGTCCTCCTGATTGCCCTGAGGATATTAAATTCAACTGCTTCATGGTCACTGCAGCCAAGGCTGTCTCTGAGCCTCACATTGGTTACCAGCCCTTCCCTGTTGGTGAGAACAAGGTCCAGCAGAGCACCTTTTCTTGTTGGTTCCTCTACCATGTGGAGGAGGAAGGTGTCTTCTATGCAGTCCAGGAACATCCTGGATTGCTGGTGCCTTGCTGTGTTGTCCCTCCAGCAGATGTCAGGGTGGTTGAAATCACCCATGAGGACCAGGGCTTGTGACCTGGAAGCTGCTTCTATTTGCCTGTGGAGGGCCTCATCTGCTTGGTTCTGCTGGTCAGGTGGCCTGTAGGAGACCCCCACAGTAATATCTCCTTCCCCTGTCTTGCCTTTAATTCTAACCCATACATTCTCAACCATCTCATCATCCCTCCCCAGGTGGAATTCTGCTGATTCCAGCTGGTTCTTGACATAGAGGGCAACACCTCCTCCTCTCCTTCCCTGCCTATCCATCCCTACATTCCAGTCATGGGAATCATCCCACCAAGTTTCAGTAATGCCCACTATGTCAGGGCATCCCAGCAGCACGGTGGCCCTTAATTCATCCTGTTTGTTGCCCAAGCTGCATGCATTTGCATAGAAGCCCTTCAGCTGGGCTGGCCCTGTCATCCTCTTGTGCCAATTCCCCTTGGTTTCCACAGGGTGTCCTGGTGTGTCATTTGTGTCTTGCCTCAGGGTGGCAAGTTGAGAACCCTTACCAGCTCTCCATCCCTCTGCCTCTGGTGAGCTGCCTCTCTGTTTGTCACAGGCCAGCAGGAGACTATTAAGCCCTCCCCCCTTCAAATCTAGTTTAAAGCCTTGTCAATGAGCCCTGCCAATTCCTGCCCCAGGATCCTTTTGCCCCTCTGGGACAAGTGTGTCCCATTAGTTGTTTGCAGCTCTGGTGCCTTGTAAACCAAGCCATGATTGTAGAACCCAAATCCCTGTCGATGGCACCAGCCCCGGAGCCATGAATTGACCTGTGGGCTCTTCCTCAGGGTTCCCTCATCCATCGCTGACATTAGAGGGATAGCAAAGCACACAACCTGAACTTCTGATCCCTTTAGCAGGTGCCCCAATGTTCTGAAATCTCTTTTAATTGATTGTGAGCCTCTCATTGTTATATCGTCACTACCCACCTGAAAGACCAGCAGTGGGTAGTAGTCTGAAGGACTCACAACTTTGGGAATTTTGCCTACAATGTCCTTTACTTGGGCACCAGGGAGGCAGCAGATCTCATCGTTTCAGAGTTTCATAGTTTCATAGTTTCAGTTAGGGTTGGAAGGGACCACAAGGATCATCTAGTTCCAACCCCCCTGCCATGGGCAGGGACACCCTACACTAGATCAGGCTGGCCAGAGCCTCATCCAGCCTGGTCTTAAACACCTCCAGGGACGGGGCCTCAACCACCTCCCTGGACAACCCATTCCAGGGCCTCACCACCCTCACGGTGTAGAACTTCCTCCTCACATCTAGCCTGAATCTCCCCACCTCCAGCTTCATTCCATTCCCCCTAGTCCTATTACTCCCTGATAGCCTGAAAAGTCCCTCCCCAGCCTTCTTGTAGGCCCCCTTCAGATACTGGAAGGCCACAATGAGGTCACCTCAGAGCCTTTTCTTCTCCAGGCTGAACAGCCCCAACTCCCTCAGTCTGTCCTCATAGGAGAGGTGCTCCAGCCCTCTAATCATCCTCATGGCCCTTCTCTGGACATGTTCCAGCACCTCCAGATCCCTCTTGTAATATGGGCTCCAGAACTGGACGCAGTACTCCAGGTGGGGTCTCACCAGAACTGAGTAGAGGGATAGAATCACCTCCCTTGACCTGCTGGCCACACTTCTCCTGATGCAGCCCAGGATCTGATTGGCTTTCCGGGCTGCAAGTGCACATTGAGAGCTCATGTTGAGCTTCTCGTCCACCAGCACCCCCAAGTCTCTCTCCTCTGGGCTGCTCCCCAGCCAGTCACTGCCACTGACATATTGGGCCCTCTGCTCCCTTCAGTACGAAGTCCCCTATAATGATGACCCTACGAGGTTTCTTTTCCAGACTAGTTTTGATAGCTGGCCTGAGGCAACCTGTCATTGGTGCAGCTTCTGTCTTCCTTGAGTCCTCGTCCTCACCTATGACCTGTTCCTCCTGCAGAGCCTTATACCTATTCTGTACCTGCACTGTAGGCAGTGTGCTGCTCAAAGTAGCACACTTGCTCTGTCTGCATTTCTTCCGTCAGGCAGAGACCTGCTCCCATTGGCCCTGCTCATGTAGGTTACTGAAGGGAGGCTGAGAGGCTTGCTGATGGGAGGGTATCAAACTCCCTGCTCCACTAAAAGTTACCCCCTGTTCTGGTTTTCTAGAGGTTAGATTTTGGAAATAGTCAATTTTCCTTTCGTTGTCTCTTACAGCTCTTAGCCTTTCTACCTCTTCTTTGAGTTCGGCCACCATGCTCATCAGATCCCTGATCTGCTCACACCTCACACAGGAGTTGTTCCTTCCATCCTCCATATCGAGTGCCAGGTCCCAGCACTCACTGCAGCCACCTACCTGAACACCTGCATGCTTGTGAGTGGCCTCTGTTTGGGTGCCCACTGTTCTTCTACTAGCCTTACTTCTAGTAGTAACCATGTTGCTGTAACCACCCTGTTAATCACCCTCTCCACCTGGCTTTTTTTTTTCTTTTTTTTTTTTTTCCCCCTCCCTGAGTGAGAAGGCAGGGCTGCCTGCTCTCTCAGCCACGCGCTGGGTTTGCTCGCGGTTTCCGCGGCAACCCCTCCCCCTGCTAGGTCACTGCCCTCAGGCAGTAGGCAACCCGAGCCTGCTGCCCCTCCTCCCCTCTCCAGGAGGTCCCGAGCCACCAGCCCCTTACCTCCCGAAAAGCAAGATATTATTATGTAATTGGGGCAGGAGTTGGCAGGGCACATTTATAGGGCTTTAGATTAGATTCAAAGGGGGAAGGGGTTATTAATCTCATGTTGGCCTGTGACACACAGTGGGGCAGCTCACCAGAGGCAGATGGATGGAGTGCTAGCAAGGGGTCTCCAATTGTTGCCCTGAGGCAAGCTGTGACCGGTTTAGGCTGTGCCTTTAAGAGACAGTGGCTGAACACTCTAGCTGAATGTTTTTTATATTTTAATAAAAACAAGATAGTCTAAACTAATTTCATTGGTAGGTTTAAGTTTTGTCAGTAATGTTTGGGTTCTGGCTGTGTTCATTCTGTACCTTTCCCTCTGTTCATGTGGGCTGGACGGCTTCTCTCTCTCTGAAGCAACAGCTTTGCCGGACAGGAGCAACCTTGAATTAACAAAGCTAACCAGATAAGAAAACTAATTCTTGCATTTGCTTTGAGCTAACAGAATTGTTCTCCTTAATTGCCTTTCTCTCTCTCTCTCTCTAACCCTTTTTGGGAAAAAAGGGGAGGTGGGGAGGGAGAGAGGGGGGTTCAGGGAACCCCCGGCCGGCTGGAGGGAAAAGGCTTTTCTGCATTACGTTCATTGCTGTGTATTTCTGTATATATTGTAAATATTGTATATTTGTGTACATATTCATTGCATTCCATTTATGCCTGTAAATATAGCTTTCATCTGCTTTTCCGACTGAGTTAGCTGTGGTTTCTTTATGTGTGGGGAAGAATTTTCTCACCCTACCACACAAGCCAAGGACGAAGCACTGGGACACCCCAAGAGAATCATGGGGGATTCACCTAAGAGGGTGTCATGGCCAGCACAGCTGAAGTGCCTCTATGCAAATGCACACAGCTTGGGCAACAAACAGGATTAATTAAGGGCCATTTTGCTGCTGGAATGCTATGACATAGTGCTTATTACTGAAACTTGGTGGGATGATTCCCATGACTGGAATATAGGGATATATGGGTAGAAGCTCTTTAGGAAGGACAGGCAGGGTAGGAGGAGATGAAGTGTCGCCCTCTACATCAGTGACCAGCTGGACTCAGTGGAGCTCCACATGGGGAAGGATGGGGATGATGAGCTGGCTGAGAGCATATGGGGGACGATTAA
Source organism: Colaptes auratus (assembly GCA_015227895.2). Taxonomy (NCBI): domain Eukaryota; kingdom Metazoa; phylum Chordata; class Aves; order Piciformes; family Picidae; genus Colaptes; species Colaptes auratus. The sequence goes on along the minus strand of JAAWVA010000039.1, from coordinate 1,880,645 downwards.
GGGGAAGACAGGGGAAGGTGATGTTACTGTAGAGGTCTGCTATAGGCCACCTGACCAGCAGAACCAAGCAGATGAGGCCCTCCTCAGGCAAATAGAAGTGGCACCGCTCCTTGTGCAGGATTTCAACCACCCTGACATCTGCTGGAGGGACAACACAGTTAGCCACCAGCAATCCAGAATGTTCCTGGAATGCATAGATGAAAACTTCCTCCTCCAAATGGTAGAAGAGCCACCAAGAAAAGGTGCTATGCTGGACCTTGTTCTCACCAATGAGGAGGGGCTGGTGACCGGTGGGAGACTCAGGGATAACCTTGGCTGCAGTGACCATGAAGCAACTGAATTTAAGATCCTCAGGGCAACTAGGAGGACATATCCAAGCTTGCAACCCTGGTTATTAGGCATGCAGACTTTGATCGCTTCAGGGATTTGATGGCCAAAGTATCATGGGACAAAGCCCTGGAGGGAAGAGGGGCCCAGGACAGCTGGTCAGTATTCAAGGATCACCTTCTCTGTGCCCAGGAGCAAAAGCATACCCACAAGGAGGAAAGCAGGAAAGAATGCTAGGAGACCTGCCTGGATGAGCAAGGAGCTCCTGGACACGCTGGCACACAAAAAGAAACTTTACAAGGAGTGGAAGAAAGGACAGATGGAATAGGGGCCACATAAGGAAGCTGCCCAAGCAGCAAGAGACCTGGTTAGAAAAGCTAAAGCTCAGTTAGTATTAAATCTAGCCAGGGAGATCAAGGGAAACAGTAAAAATTTATATAGGTATATTAATGGTAAAAAGAAGACTAGGGAAGGTGTGGGCCCCCTCATAAAGGAAACAGGTGAGCTGGTGACAAGTGATGTGGAAAAGGCTGAGGTTCTCAATGACTTCTTTACCTCAGTCTTCACTGGCAAGGGCTCCAGCCACACTCCCAGAATAATGGAACATAATGGCAGGGACTGCAAGAAGGAACTGCCCATGGTGAGTGAAGATCAGGTTGGTGACCATCTGAAGAACCTGAAAGTGTTCAAGTCCATGGGACCCAATGGGACACACCCCACGGGTGCTGAGGGACCTGGCGGAAAAGGTTGCTAAACCGCTCTCTATGATATTCCAAAAGTTGTGGGAATGCGGGGAAGTCCCCACTGACCGGAAAAGGGGAAACATAACTCCCATTTTCAAAAAGGGAAAGATGGATGACCCAGGGAACTATAGGCCAGTCAGTCTCACCTCTGTGCCCAGAAAGATCATGGAGCAGATCCTCCTGGAGGCACTGCTGAGACAGAAGAATAATGAAGAGGTGATTTGGCACAATCAGCACAGCTTCACCAAGGGCAAATCCTGCCTGACAAACCTGGTAGCCTTCTAGAACAAGGTCACAACATTAATAGATGAAGGTCAAGCAAGTGAAATAATTAAACTGGACCTGGGCAAAGCCTTCGACACTGTCCCAGACCACATCCTGGTCTCCCAACTGGTAAAGTATGAGTTTGATGGATGGACTATTCAGTGGATAAAGAACTGGATTGATGGCCAGACCCAAAGAGTGGCTGCCAATGGGTCCATGTCCAAGTGGAGGGCAGTGACAAGTGGAGTCCCTCAAGGATCAGTACTGGGACCAGTCTTGTTTAACACTGATGTAGACTGGGCAGTGACTGGCTTGAAAGCAGCCAGAAGAAAATGCCTTGGGGGTGCTGGTGGATGAGAAGCTCAACATGAGCCAGCAGTGTGCACTTGCAGCCCCAGAAAGCCAATCATATCCTTGTCTGCATCAAGAGAAGTGTGGCCAGCAGGTCGAGGGAGGTGATTCTCCCCCTCTATTCCACTCTGGTGAGACCCCACCTGGAGTACTGTGTCCAGTTCTGGACCCCTATTACAGGAAGGATACGGATGTGCTGGAGCATGTCCAGAGTAGGGCCATGAGGATGATCAGAGGGTTGGAGCATCTCTTTTATGGAAATAGACTGAGAGAGTTTGGGGCTGTTCAGTCTGGAGAAGAGAAGGCTCTGAGGAGACCTTGTTGTGGTCTTTCCAGTATCTGAAGAGGGCTACAAGAAAGCTGGTGAGGGACTTTTTAGAATGTCAGGTAGTGATAGGACTGAGGGGAATGGAGCAAAACTAGAAATGGGTAGATTCAAACTGGATGTTAGGAAGTTGTTCTTCACCATGAGGGTGGTGAGACACTGGAACAGGTTGCCAAGGGAGGAGGTAAAAGCCACATCCCTGGAGGTTGTTAAGGCCAGGCTGGATGAGGCTCTGAGCAACCTGATCTACTGTGAGGTGTCCCTGCCCAGGGCAGGGGGGTTGGAACTAGATGATCCTTGAGGTCCCTTCCAACCCTGACAATTCTATGAGTCTTATACTTTTATTCTAATTTTTCTTTAACAGTTCACTTTGTTCACTTTGCATTGACACCAGTTCAGTTCACATTGATCAGTTTGTTCACATTTGATTGTTCATGAATGTGAACACAGATTGTTCACATTGAACAGTTCAGTTCACTTTGCATTGACACCAGCGTGGTGGAGGACCCTGCCAGATGAGCAAGACTGTGAGTAGCCATGGAAGTGCTCTCCTGTAGGAAGCAGATGGTGCACCAGCATTGCTGAAGTCCCTCCTGCTCTCTACTTCTGCCTCCTTCCACCTTCTCCCCTCCAAAGCAGAGCTGTGGAGGACTTCACACATCTGCATCTGGTCTGGAGCAAGCAAGGAGGGGGAAGGCTGCAGCCCCAGAGCCAGCTGGCTGTGTGGGTGTAGCACTGGGGGATGTGTCATCTCCTTGAGCAGGCACATCACAGCCAGCTCTTGTTTGTGCTCCTGGCTGCTTGCTCTGATGGGCATCCTCCCACCCTGCAGGGGAGGGGACAAAGGGACCCTCAGTGCTGCTCTTTGGTGCTGAGAGGCTTCCCTGCCCTCCCTGTGCTCCAGAGGGCAAGGTGCTGGCTTCCTCCCCATGGCAGCAGGGTGGCTGTGTCCAGCTTCACCAAGAACACAGTTACCTTGCCCTCAGCTCCCACCTGTCTCCAGCCTCTCCAGTGGCTCACTGCCCTGGGCCCTGCTGGGGCTGGTGGAGCACAGGGCTTGAGGTTCCTCCAGGAGTCTCACCCTGGCTGCAGTGCTCCTGGGGTCTGGAACCAAGTTCTGGAACATGGAGCTGAGAATCACAGAGTTGTTGGGGCTGGAAGGGACCTCGGGGCTCAGCCAGTTCCAACCCCCCTGCCATGGACAGGGACGCCTCACACTACAGCAGGTTGCTCACAGCCACATCCGGCCTGGCCTTGAACACCTCCAGGGATGAGGCTTCCACCACCTCCCTGGGCAACCTGTTCCAGTGTGTCTCTCCAGAAGTGCCTGGAGGTGTTCAAGGCCAGGCTGGCTGAGGCCTTGCAGCCTGGGCTGGTGGAAGGTGTCCCTGTGGCAGGAGAGTTGGAACTGGATGATCTTTGGTGTCCCTTCCAGCCCAAACCACTCTGTGAATCTGTCAGGTGATGAAGACAGACTGAGAGAGTTGGGGTTGTTCAGTCTGGAGAGGAGAGGGCTCCAGGGAGACTTAATTGTGGCCTTCCAGTGTCTGGAGGGGGCTCCAGGAAGGCTGGGGAGGGACTTTTGAGGGTATCAGGGAGTGATAGGACTGGGGGGATGGAGCAAAACTAGAAGTGGGTAGAGAGACAGTCTCAAGCTGCACCAGGGGAGGTTTAGCAACCTGCTGTAGTGTGAGGTTTCCCTGCCCATGGCAGGGGGGTTGGAACTGGATGATCCTTGGGGTCTCTTCCAGCCCTGACAATTCTGTGATGAAGCAGCAGCCATGAGCCTGCAGAGACCACTGCTGAGGCTGCCTCCCCAAAGCCGTGCTGTGGTGGAGCTGATGGAACAAAAGCCTTTGTCTAAGAAGCTTCCCCCAGTCTCAGATTCTTCTGTGCTCCTGTGTGTCTGGACCCAAAGTGCTGCTCTGGTGGCTGTGGGCAGTGCAGTGGTTAACAGCAGCAGGAGGGTAGCTGTCACCATGTCACTGGTGATGCCATGAGAGTGCCTTCAAGTGATCCCCAGATTAGGGATTAGAGGACTTAATGTTTTCCTTCTCTGAAGGAGATGTCTGAAATGAGTCAGTCCAAGGGTGTCTGACACAGCTGCTGGGAGGGCAGCAGGGCCTGGGAGCACAGAACATTCCCTCACTGCCTGCAGCTCCCCTCTGCTCTGCCTGCAGGGGTTGGATTTGGGATTTGTCCTTGCTTACACGCCAGGCAAAGCTGCTTGGCCTGTCAGGGTGCTCCTGACTGATAAGAGTCACAGAAAGGCAGGGGGTGGTGGGGACCTCTGGAGATCTTCCAGTCCAACCCCCCCTGCCAGAGCAGGAGCACCCAGGGCAGCTCACACAGGAACACACCCAGAGAGGTTTGGAAAGTCTCCAGAGCAGGAGACTCCACAACCTCTCTGGGCAGCCTGCTCCAGGCCTCCAGCACCCTCACAGGGACAAAGTTTTTCCTTCTGTTTCCCTGGCACCACCTCTGCTCCAGCTTGCCCCCAGTGCCCCTTGTGCTGTCCTTGGACATCCCTGAGCAGAGCCTGGCTCCAGCCCTGCACATCTTGTAGCCAGGTGGGTGTTGGTCTCTTCTCCCAGGCAACCAGCACCAGAATAAGAGGACACAGTCTCAAGCTGTGCCAGGAGAGGTTGAGGCTGGAGGTGAGGAGAAAGTTCTTCCCAGAGTTGTTGGCCAATCCCAAGAGGGGATTGGATGTGGCACTTGGAGCCATGGTTTAGTTGTCAGGAGGGGTTGGGTGACAGGTTGGACTTGATGATCTCTGAGGTCTTTTCCAACCTTACTGATTCTATGATTCTATGATTCCATTTGGATACATTTCCGTGTTAAAAATCTCACTTCTTAGGTCAGTTGTTTAAACTATAATATTTCTTCCAAACAAAAGTGTAAAACATATACTAAGATCATTTTTTAAAGATGAAAATTGAAGTTTTTAAGCATATAGCACAGCAAGGGGAGTAAGAAAATAATATAAGGATCTAGACTGGATCTCTTGGCATATATTCTAACAGATTCCTTATAAAATCCATAGGTTTCTAAATTAAATTTAGTGTTTCACATTCTATTATTAAATTGAGCTCAAATGAAACATTTCTTCAGAATCTATTAACTCATAAATACAAAGTCTTCTGTAATCACCGAAAATTCTGATGGACAAGATGAAAATACAAAGATTTTCCAATATTTAAAATTGCCCAGCAACTCATAAAAAATCCATACTACTACAGTTTTGATGGACTCATACAATATCTGTCAATCATATGCTGCATGAACATATGTCTATATCCACCTTCACTCATTGAATGGGTCCAAGAAGGAAAGATTCTTTAAAATATGAAAAGATAAGGATCCATTTCTTAGAATGTTTTCCCCATTTTCCATCTGAGATGCCAGAAAATTTTATGAACCCGCATTTAACATCTGATATTGGATACAATAAGCAGAAGTTATTAAGACTCTTAAAAACAGCATTTAAAAAGCAAATATTAAGTAGATTAATTTTCTACTACTGCTACATAGTAACTAGTTGTCAAACAAGAATCAATATAGCTGAGAAGCATGAATTGTTAGCTCAGACATGATGCAAACACAAGCATGATATTTCTATTTGCTTTGCAAGTAAATTTGCTTTATTTCTTGTTATCTAGATAGCTGACAAAGTTTTTTTTTCTACTGCTGAAAATGCACTTGATATCCTATTTTGTGAAGATTACACTAAAGCACACTACTTGCTGACTACCATTCAAGCACTTCCCAGAATATATCTCATTTATACTAAATGAGAATAAATTAATGCATAGAACTCGATAATGGTAAAATAATCCTGGTTAAAATGTCAAATACAGGGCTAATTATATTTAGAAGAACTAATTCCAACATACTGAAAGCTGATTCCAGCAAATCCTCATATTATTAAAAACATAACCTCTTTGTTCCTCCTTGTTATTTCTGTCTTATAAAAGGAAGCACCTAGATTTGCTATGACTTTATTCAAGTATGTCCTGTGAGCACCAGTAACTGCAGAATAGACTCAAAACAATCTTCCCAGATTACTAAGAAGCCTGCATGTTACTGTAAATTTATTCACAACAGCTTTAGAAAAGCTTTTCTATTTTGATGAGATTAGTTTCCTCACATTTTCATTCTTTAGCCTACAAAGGAATTAAGTAACATTAAAGTTTAAAACAATTAAACCTTAGTAAAGAGCTATACCACACATATTTTAAAAAAGGGGAAAAATCAGTTTACAATACATTTGTTTTCTATACTGTAGTAAGTTCTTGGTTTTGATGGGTGGACTGTTCAGTGGATAAGGACCCTGAGGTAAAGGACTTGGGGGTGCTGGTGAACAAGAAGCTGGACATGAGCAGACAGTGTGCACTTGCAGCCCAGAAGGAAAATCACATCCTGGGCTGCATCAAATGAAGCATGACCAGCAGATTGAGAGAGGTGATTCTGCCACTCTGCTCTGGTAAGAATGCACCTGGAGTACTAAGTCCAGCTCTGGAGCTCTCAATTCAGGAAGGACACAGGTCTGATGGAGTGAGTCCAGAGGAGGGCCACAAAAACAATTACAGAGCTGGAGTACCTCTGCTACAAGGACAGGCTGAGGGAGCTGGCGTTGCTCAACCTGGAGAAAGCTCTGGGGAGATTTAATTGCCACCTTCCAGTATCTGAAGGTGGGCCTGCAAGAAGGCTGGAGAGGGATTGTTTATGAAGGCCTGCAGTGATAGGACGAGGGGCAATGGTTTGAAATTAGAGAAGAGCAGATTTAGATTGGATGTTAGGGAAAAGTTCTTTACAATGAGGGTGGTTGAATACTGGAATGGGTTGCCCAGAGGCCCCATGCAGGCAGATATTCAAGGTGAGGCTTGATGGGGCTCTGGGCAACTTGATCTAGCTGAGAATGTTCTTACTCACTGCAGGGGGGTTGGACCAGATGACCTTTGGAGGTCCCTTCCAACCCAGGTGAGTCTATGATTCTAAAACCACAAATAACCAGGTTACAGCATTTTAAAAGAAAACATTTAGTTCTCACCTAAAATGATTGACATTTGTTTTACTAAGGAATGAAAGCACAAATGAGCCCGGTCTCCGATCACTCTCTCGAATAAGGTAACTTCCAGGTTTTCCTGCTTGCCGAAGACGTTCTTCTGCAATTGCTCTGTCAAGTTTTCCATGATACCATCTAAAAAACAATGTAACAATGGATTTCTTTAGAATTGAAAGCCTCTGTTTATTCTCACAGAACAGGCCTATGAAACTAATGAAAGTTCTCAGTTAAACTGAGGTAACTCCAAACCTTTGTTTCAAATAAAGTTATTAGATGTTTATATGTGCAACTTCTCTAATTACTCATTTCCAATACACAGAATTTTTAAAGCTTTACAGGTTCAGATAACTCATTACCCCAAGTAATTCACACTGGAGGAAAGCACTCTGAACCATCCAAACTGAACAAAGGTTCCCTATAACCAGCTTCTTTCCTCCTCAATTTGGTAATTTTCAGTCAAAAAGGAGAACCAGAGGTAACTGATCTGAGTTGTATTTTAAGCCTAGTCAGGCTTCAATTCAGGCTGTAACCTGTTTCTCAAATGACAAACAGATCATAGTATAAATGCCTGCACCTAAATGACAGTAGTCACCCTATTTCAGCCAAAAAAATGTCACAGTATCACAGTATCACAGTATAACCAAGGTTGGAAGAGACCCCAAGGATCATCAAGTCCAACCTGTCCCAACAGACCTCACAACTAGACCATGGCACCAAGTGCCACGTCCAATCTCCCCTTGAACACCTCCAGGGACGGCGACTCCACCACCTCCCTGGGCAGCCCATTCCAATGACGAATGACTCGCTCAGTGAAGAACTTCCTCCTCACCTCGAGTCTAAACCTCCCCTGGCACAGCTTGAGACTGTGTCCCCTTGTTCTGGTGCTGGTTGCCTGGGAGAAGAGGCGAACCCCCTCCTGTCTACAACCACCTTTCAGGTAGTTGTAGAGGGCATGAGGTCACCTCTGATCCTTCTCTTCTCCCAGGCAAACAATCCCAGCTCCCTCAGCCTCTCCTCATAGGGCTTGTGCTCAAGGCCTCTCACCAGCCTTGTTGCCCTTTTCTGGACACGTTCAAGTCTCTCGATGTCCTTCTTAAACTGAGGGGCCCCAGAACTGGACACAGTACTCAAGGTGTGGCCTAACCAATGCAGAGTACAGGGGCAGAATGACCTCCCTGCTCCTGCTGGCCACACTATTCCCAATACAGGCCAGGATGCCATTGGCCTTCTTGGCCACCTGGGCACACTGTTGGCTCATGTTTAGGTGGGTGTCAATCAGCACCCCCAGGTCCCTCTCTGTTTGGCAGCTCTCCAGCCACTCTGACCCAGCCTGTAGCTCTGCATGGGGTTGCCGTGGCCAAAGTGCAGCACCCGGCACTTGGACTTATTAAATGCCATCCCATTGGACTCTGCCCATCTGTCCAGTTGATCGAGGTCCCTCTGCAGAGCCTTTCTACCCTCTAACTGACTAACATCTGTTCCCAACTTGGTGTCATGTGCAAACTTGCTGATGACTGACTCAACCCCCTCATCCATATCATCAATGAGATGTTAAAGAGGATGGGGCCCAGCACCGATCCCTGGGGACGCCGCTGGTGACTGGCCGCCAGCCGGACGCCGGCACCATTCACCACCACTCTTGGGCTCGGCCCTCCAGCCAGTTCCTAACCCAGCACAGAGTGTTGCGGTCCAAACCACGAGCTGACAGTTTAGCCAGCAGTTTACTGTGGGGGACGGTGTCAAAGGCCTTGCTGAAGTCCAGATAGACTACATCCACAGGCCTCCCCACGTCCACCAGACGGGTCACCTGATCATAGAAGGAGATCAGGTTGGAGAGGCAGGACCTGCCCTTCCTAAATCCATGTTGGCTGGACCTGAGCCTTGGCCATCCTTCAGGTGCGCAGTTATGCCTCCAGGATAATCTGTTCCATCACTTTCCCTGGCACTGAGGTCAGGCTGACTGGCCTGTAGTTTTCGGGGTTCCTCCATCCATCCCTTCTTGTGGATGGGGATCACATTGGCCAGTTTCCAGTCATCTGGGACCTCTCCAGTGAGCCAGGACTGGAGGAAAATGATGGAGAGCGGCTTGGCCAGCTCATCTGCCAGCTCTCTCAGCACCCTAGGATGGATCCCATCCGGTCCCATGGACTTGTGGGTGTCCAAGTGCTCAGCAGGTCCCGAACTAATTCCTCATGGATTTCTGGGCATTACACTGCTCCCGACCCTATTACCCAGCTCAGGAGGCCACTCATCCTGGACTCCTGCCTTGCTGTTAAACATGGAGGCAAAGAAGGCGTTCAGGACCTCAGCCTTTTCCTCATCTTCGGTCACCGTGTTCCCCTCCAGGTCCAGTAAGGAGTGGAGGTTCTTCTTGCCCTTCTTTTTAGCGTTGATATATTTGTAAAATTGCTTTTTATTTTCTTTCACAGAGGTGGCCAGTTTCAGTTCTAACTGGGCCTTTGCCTCTCTAATTTTATTCCTACATAATCTAACCACTTCCTTGAACCTACCTCGAGAAGCCTTCCCCCCCTTCCAAAGGTGATACAGCCTCTTTTTTTCCCTTAATTCCCCCAGGAGCTGCTTGCTCATCCAGGCAAACCCAACCCACATCTTATTAAAAGCAAATACAGATGGCACAGCAACTCAGACTGCAAAATATGACAAAAGAACACTTCACTTAAGGCAAAGGTTAGACTTCTCATTCATACATTCCTTAGTCTTATCTCAATTTTTTTTTATTTACAAAATTCTGATCAGACCTCTTTCTACACTAAACAATCAAGGGGGGGGGGAGGAAATAGCAGGAGGGAGCAATTGAAAATTGAAACAAAGCCAAGTGTTTCCAAGTGTTGTTCTCAAAACCTCTTAAAAATGAAAACTTTTACACAACTGTTTTACACTATTTCAACTATATCGACTATTTTAGACTATTCACCTATTGATTCTACCAGTTCACGTATGTCTCGCAAGAGCTGTAAAAAAGCGTATTTTGGAAGAGATATGAAAATGGTCTTTTGGTTTGACATACATAAGAAAAAAATTAAAAATGCAAATTTGTTAACAGCTGGACTCAAAGGTCTTTTTCAACCTAAATGATTCTTTGATGAATAGAGTGATTCTACGAAAATACATCAAGAGGACAATAAAGTTGTTAAAGTAAATGCTCAAGAGTCAGAAAATGGCAGAAATAAGGTTCAGAGTCTATTATGAGACAGTCTTTATATTACTTAGTGACTTACTACTAGTCACTATATTACTTACTATTCACATTCTGCTGTAAAGGCAAAGTTATTGATAACTTAAGGACATTTTTGATAGCACATGAAAACTGAACACATCACAAACATGAACTAATTTGTTTTCCAATTCTCCCACAAGACAAAGAAATGGTATTAATTCCATTTTACTTACAAGGAGTTGAGGCATTTAGGCTGAGTTTGCAAGCATCCATTAATATTACATCTCAAGTTTGAGATGCCTACATCTGTTTTTCCCAAGTACTTGGCAATATATATAGGTTTTCACATGTGAAAAACTACTGCTTACTTCAATTGCATTTGGAAACATTCAGCAATTGTGCAAATCAAGCCTAGGTTCTATTTTGTACACCACAACCTGGATGCTCAGTGAACCTCTCTACTCGAAAAAAGACAAAACAGATAAAAACTGGCTCTGTATTACAGAGGATAGATAAGTTGTACTATACAATGAAAACAGTTTTCATAGCACTGATATGCAAATATACACACATTTGACTTCAATTGTAAGCATGTAGTTTAACTATGAAATAGAATTTATCAAAGAAAAATTGAATACTGGATTTTAAAGGACTTATTTATGTTAGCATTGATTAGAAAAATTAAAAACAGATTGAGATGCTATGGATGCCGAGTCCTCAATGAATTGTTTAACATACTAGCGTGGTGAAGGCACATTCTGTCCAGATACTAGATCTGGTCCCAGCATGTGGACAGGTTTCCCCTCCAGGAGGGAGACAAAAGCCAAGGCATTAGCCAGGCCAGCATGCACCCAGCGCATGCGGTGCTTGTGCAAACACCAAGTATGGGCATAATTCCAGCTTCACGCTTTCTGTAGGCTGAAGCCAGTTGTCTATGAGAGTGCCCATTGGTCAAACCCAGCCTCGAGGAATCTATAAGTACTACCCCTGTTGGTAAACAAGTTGCCCCCTCTTTCACTTTGTCTCTGTACTTGCTCGAGAGAGCAGCTCTCGAGCCACAGCCTCTGCCATTGAGCTTCTTGTTGTTAGCTTCTATCATACATGCACGCATACTGAAGCCTCTGCATCGTGAGAAGCACTCTGATCGTGAGGATCACCCCAGAGGGAGGACCTTCGCTGACCCTGAGAAGCCAGCCTTGCCACACTAAGTCGTACCGACCAGGAAAGCCCACCGTGCTACCGGAGGACTGGACCAGCCCCCGAGGGTAAGATCTGCCCAGCTGTCAGGGAGAAGGGACTTGATGGAGACTAAGTCCTCATATACCTAGCCCCGCCATAGCGGGAGAAGAGCCGCCACGTGTGTCGCTCCAAGCCCTGTAAACCCCAGGGAAGACTAAAGCATCGTTCGTGCCTATACTGCACCGAACCTGGGACTACCCCGAGCGTCCCGCTGTTCTTTTAAGCCCAGTAATGAAGAAGCCGCAGCCCAGCGCAGCCGCACTCTCTCTCCGAGGCTTTTTACCTCAGCCCCGAGATCCGTCACCACAGGGCCGACCCCATAGCTATTGTTGTCCGACTGGGATCCTCTGAGCTCACCTACCGGCAACCGTCGCCCCACCCTGCCGTGCGAGCCGACTCCCAGGGCCGACCCCACGGGCCGAACCCGACCAGGACCTATCCCTATTGACTGGAGGGAACCGACCGAGTCCTGAAGAGAACCTGCTTCCGAGCTAAGCCCAGGTTCCAGTATTCCCTCTCCACTGCTGCGGAGAGAGGAGACAATACCCAACACTGCCATCCAACTCGACTAGGCACTGGTCCAGTGGCAGTAGTTGGCCGGACCCCCACCTTGCTGCAAACAACAGCTACAGAGTATCTTCCATGTGCTTTCCATCCACTAGCACTCAGTTCAAAGTATCCGCGTGTAGCAGAGTGTGACCGGTTTAGGCTATGCCTTTAAGAAAGAGACAGTTGCTGAACACTCTGGCTGAATGTTTTTGATATTTAAACAAAAACAAGATAGTCTAAACTAATTTCATTGGTAGATTGTAGAATGCAATTTTAAGTTTGGGTTCTGTTAGTTCAGTCTGGTCTGGGTTCAGGCTGGGTGCAGTCTGTGCTTCTCTGTCCTGTGGGCTGGACGGCTTCTCTCTCTCTGAAGCAGGAACGGCCTTGAGTTAACAGAGCTAACCAGATAAGAAAACTAATTCTTGCATTCGCTTTTGAGCTAACAGAATTTTTCTTCCTTAATTGCCTTTCTCTCTCTCTCTAACCCTTTTTGGGAAAAAGGGGAGGTAGGGAGGGAGAGAGGGGGGGTTCAGGGAACCCCCCTGGCCGGCTGGAGGGAAAAGGTTTTCCTGCATTGTGTTCATTGCTGTATTTTCCTGTATATATTGTAAATATTGTATATTTTGTGTACATATTCATTGCATTCCATTTCAGCCTGTAAATATAGCTTTCATCTGCTTTTCCGACTGAGCTAGCTGTGGTTTCTTTCTTTGTGTGTGGGGAGGGAACTTTCTCACCCCACCACACAGAGTAATCACTGATGCACAGAAAGATTGTAATATTGCTGTATATAGCCAGAAGCCGCCCTCGTTCCGCCGAGTCGCCATCTAGTGGCCAAGCGGCAGAACTGCACCCTTCATTATATAAAGTAAATAGTCTGTAGATAGTTTAATTAAGTTCTAATCCTAACACTAAGCCACTTATGGAATGTATTTCATGAACGTGCACTAGAACATGTATATAAGTTGTCGATTCATTAGTTATTAATAATTTGATAATTAATAAAAATAATATTTTTATAATTAATATTTCCTCTTAATAAATTTAATAACCTCTTCACAACAACTAGCTTGCTAACAGATAAACTCATGCCATTGAGATGAGGAAACCAAAATTAGCACTAGCATTTTTCTGCAATAGGTATTGTGATTTGTAGGCAGTGATGAAAAATATTCAATAATTTGGAATAAAACCAAAGTAACACAGAGTAAAGGTCTTTTCTGCTTCTCACACCACCCTACCAGCAAGTAAGCTGGGGAAGCAAAAGAAGTTGGGAGGGGACACAACCAGGAGAGATGACCCCCCACTTGACCAAAGGGATATTCCATACCATATATGATGTTATTGCTCAGCATATAAAGCTGGGGGAATGAAGGTTGTCAGGGGCTGTGGTTGCTCAGGGAATAGTTGGGCACCAGTCAGATGGTGGCAAGCGTTTTCTTTTACATAGCTTGTATTTCTTGGGTTTGTTGGTAGCTCGTTATCCATCCCTCTATGTGCCAGCCCTATTCTCCTCACCCGCATTGTTTTTTCCCATTCCTTTTTTTTTAATTCGTAGAATGGAACATAATAGAAGAGAATTAATGAGGTTGGAAAAGACCTTTGAGATCAAGTCCAACCTATCACCAAACACCATCTAATCAACTAAGCCATGGCAGCAAGTGCCTCATCCAGTCTCCTCTTAAACATCTCTAGTGATGGTGACTCCACCACCAGCCTGGGCAGCACGTTCCAATGGCAAATCACTCTTTCTGTGAAGAACTTCTTTCTAACATCCAGACTAAACCTCCCAAGGCACAGCTTGAAACTCTGTCCTCTTGTTCTGGGGCTGGCTGCCTGGGAGAAGAGACCAAGCCCCACCCGACTACAACCTCCTTTCAGATAGTTGTAGACAGCAATAAGGTCTCCTCTGAGCCTCCTCTTCTCCAGGCTAAGCAACCCCAGCTCCCTCAGCCTCTCCTCATAGGGCTTGTGCTACAAACCCCTCCCCAGCTTTGTTGCCATTCTCTGGACACATATGAGCAACTCAACATCTTTCCTAAACTGAGGGGCCCAGAACTGGACACAGTACTTATATATGTACTTAGATATGACCCGGCACTTAGATATGTTAAATCTCATGCCGTGGGACTCTGCCCATCTGTCCAGCATGTCAAGGCCCCTCTGCAGAGCTCTCCTACCCTCTAACAGAGCCACACTTGCCCCCAGCTCAGTGTCATCTGCAAATTTACTGATGATGAACTTAATCCTCTCGTACAGATCATCAATAAAGATGTTAAAGAGCATGGGGCCCAGCATCGATCCCTGGGGGACACCACTAGTGACTGGCCGCCAGTTGGATGCGGCACCATTCAACACCACTCTCTGGGCCCAGCCCTCCAGCCAGTTCTTAAGCCAGCACAGAGTGCTGCTGTCCAAGCCACAGGCTGCCAGCTTGGCCAGGAGTTTGCTGTGCGGGACAGTGTCAAAGGCCTAGCTGAAGTCCAGGTAGATTACATCTACAGCCTTCCCCACATCCACCAGGTGGGTCACCTGATCATAGAAGGAGATCAGGTTGGTCAGGCAGGACCTGCCCTTCCTAAATCCATGCTGTCTGGGCCTGATCCCTTGGCCATCCTGGAAGTGCTGTGTGATTGCACTCAAGATGACCTGCTCCTGGCACTGAGGTCAGGCTTACAGGCCTGGAATTCCATGGTTCCTCCTTCTGGCCTGTCTTGTGGATGGGCACCACATTGGCCAGCTTCCAGTCTTCTGGGACCTCTCCAGTGAGCCAGGACTGTTGTAGAATGAAGGAGAGTGGCTTGGCCAGCTCATCTGCCATCTCTCTCAGCACCCTAGGATGAATCCCATCTGGTCCCATGGACTTGTGGGGATCCAAGTGGCTGAGCAGGTCTCCAACTACTTCCTCCTGGATTACAGGGAAACTATACTGCTCCCCGACAGCAACTGCCAACTCATGAGGCCAGTTGACCAGAAGACAACCAATCCTGCTATTAAGAATTGAGGCAAAGAAGGTGTTAAGTACCTCTGTCTTTTCCTCATCTTTAGTTACTATTTTCCCCTCCATGCCCACTAAGGAGTGGAGGTTGTCCTTGCAACTCCTCTTGCCATTAATATATTTATAAAAGGATTTTTTTATTGTCCTTCACAGCAGTGGCCAGTCTAAGCTCTAAATGGGCTTTTGCTTCTCTAATTTTTTTCCTGCATGACCTAGCAACATCCTTAAACATTTCATGGGCTACCTCACCTTCCTTCCAAAGATGACAGACCCTCTTTTTTCCCCAGAAGTTCATTGCCCTTCCAGGCCAGCCCTCTACCCCGGTGGCTCATGTTCTGGCACGTGGGCACAGCCTGTTCCTGTGTCTTCAAGATTTCTTCCTTGAAGTAGGTCCAGCTCTCCTGGACCCCTTTATTTTTAAGGGCTGTTTCCCAAGGTACCTTCTGAGTTATTTCCCAAAATAACCTGAAATCCGCCCTCCAGAAGTCCAGAGTGGAGGTTTTGTTGCTGCCCCTCTTAGCCTGACTGCAAATTGAAAACTCAATTATCTCATGGTCGCTGGACCCCAGACAGCCTCCAGCTACCACATCTCCCACCAGCCCTTCTCTCTTTGTAAAAAGAAGATCAAGCAAAGCCTTACCCCTGGTGGGCTCACTCAGCAGCCTAGATAAGAATCTATCCTCCATGCACTCTAAGAACCTTCTACACTGCCTCCTTTGTGCTGTGTTAAGTTCCCAGCAGATATCTGGCAGGTTAAAATCGCCCATGAGAACAAGGTCTGGCGATCTTGAAACAGCCTCTAGCTGCCTTGTGGTAGGGTGAGAAAGTTCTCCCACACACACAAAGAAACCACAGCTAACTCAGCCGAAGAAGCAAATGAAATAAGCTATCTTTACAAGCAGAAATGGAATGCAATGAATATATACACAAATATACAGTATTTACAATATATATACAGAAATATACAGCAATGAATGTAATACAGAAGAGCTTTTTTCCTCCAGCCAGCCAGGGGGGTTCCCTGAACCCCCCTCTCTCCCTCCCTACCTCCCTTTTTTCCCAAAAAGGGTTAGAGAGAGAGAGAAAGGCAATTAAGGAGAAAAATTCTGTTAGCTCAAAGCATATGCAAGAATTTGTTTTCTTATCTGGTTAGCTTTGTTAATTCAAGGTCACTTCTGTCCAGCAAAGCTGTTGCTTCATAGAGAGAAACAGGCCCACACGAACAGAGGGAAAAGTACAGACTCAACTCAGACTGAGCTGGCAGAACTTAAACTTAAAGTTGCATTCTACCAATCTACCAATGAAATTAGTTTAGACTATCTTGTTGATATTTAAATATCAAAAACATTCAGCCAGAGTAACTGTCCCTTTCTTAAAGGCACAGCCTAAACCAGTCACACTGCCTATAGAATAATTCATGAACCTCTTCATCTTGGTTGGGTGGTCTATAACAGACTCCAACTAGGATGTCAGCCTTGTTGGCCTTCCCTCTAATTCTCACTCACAGGCACTCAACTTGATCATCTTTGATCTCTAGTTCCATGGCATCAAGAGCCTCCCTGATGTACAGGGCCCCACCTCCACTCCTTTTCCCTTGCCTGTAGGCATCAATTACTGTGCTCCATTCATGTGAGTAATCCTACCACGTTTCTGTGATGGCAACTGCATCATAACTTTCCTGCTGCAACAAGGCTTCCCATGTTACCCATACTGTGTGCATTAGTGTACATGCACTTCAGCTGGGCTGCTGGTTTCACCTCTGACTCCAGCTTATCACACTCATACACCTGTCTGGGGGGAATGATTTCGGCCCTCTTCCCCCTTCAAATCTAGTCTAATGCCCTGTCAATGAGACCTGCCAACTCCCTTCCTAGAACCCTTTTCCCTCTGGGGGATAGACTGTTATCATGTTTCATAGTTTCATAGTTTCAGTCAGGGTTGGAAGGGACCACAAGGATCAGCTAGTTCCAACCCCCCTGCCATGGGCAGGGACACACTACACTAGATCAGGCTGGCCAGAGCCTCATCCAGCCTGGTCTTAAACACTTCCTGGGACGGGGCCTCAACCACCTCCCTGGACAACCCATTCGAGGGCTTCACCACTCTCATGGTGAAGAACTTCCTCCTCACATCCAGCCTGAATCTCCCCACCTCCAGCTTCATTCCATTCCCCCTAGTCTTATCACTACCTGATAGCCTGAAAAGTCCCTCCCCAGCCTTCTTGTAGGCCCCCCCTTCAGATACTGGAAGGCCACAATGAGGTCACCTCAGAGCCTTTTCTTCTCCAGGCTGAACAGCCCCAACTCCCTCAGTCTGTCCTCATAGGACAGGTGCTCCAGCCCTCTAATCATCCTCGTGGCCCTTCTCTGGACACCTTCCAGCACCTCCAGATCCCTCTTGTAATAGGGGCTCCAGAACTGGACGCAGTACTCCAGGTGGGGTCTCACCAGAGCTGAGTAGAGGGGGAGAATCACCTCCCTTGACCTGCTGGCCACACTTCTCTTGATGCAGCCCAGGATCTGATTGGCCTTCCGGGCTGCAAGTGCACATTGAGAGCTCATGTTGAGCTTCTCGTCCACCAGCACCCCAAAGTCTCTCTCCTCTGGGCTGCTCTCCAGTCAGTCACTACCCAGCCTGGATTTGTGCCTGGGATTACCTCCACCCAGATGCAGGACCCTGCACTTGCTCTTGTTGAACCTCATGAGGTTGGCTTGTGCCTATGTCTCCAGCCTGTCAAAGGTCCCTCTGGATGGCATCCCTTCCCTTCAGCCTGTCTGCTGCACCACACAGCTTGGTGTCATCAGCAGCCTTGCTGAGGGTGCACTCCATGCCACTGTCCATGTCACCCACCCATGTGCAAAGATCTTTCTCCTCCTCTGGGAGGGATGTACTCCATCTGTTGCTAGCATACCCGGTGTCATAGAAAGTTCCCCATGATCGAAAAACCCAAAATTCTGTTGGTGGCACCAGCCTCTGAGACACTTGTTAATTACACCTGCTTTCCTGTTCCTTTCAGTATTCCTTCCTGCCAATAAGGGTATTGATGAAAAAAATCACCTGTGCCCCTGACCCCCCCCAACAAGTTTTCCCAGAGTCTTGAAGTCCTTTTTGATTGCCTTGGGACCTCTGGTTTCAAACTCATAGCTCCCTACCTGCATAACCTGCAACACCTCAGATGGTATCTCTTCTGTCTTCTCATACACCTCACCCTCAACTTCCAGTGCTCCTGTGACTGTTTTAGGCTGTCCCTTTAAGAAAGGGACAGTTACTGGAACACTCTGGCTGAATGTTTTGGGAATAACAACGAAACAAAGATATTCTAAATGAATTTCATTGATAGATTGGTAGAATGCAACTTTAATACAATACAATACAATACAACAGGTTGGAAGAGACCTTCAAGATCATCACGTCCAACCAATCCAACCCACCTAAATACAATACAGTACAATACAGTACAATACAGTACAATACAGTACAATACAACCCACCTAAACAACTAAAAAACTAAACCCTGGCACCAAGCACCCCATCAAGGCTCTTCTTGAACACCTCCAATGAAGGTGACTCCACCACTTCCACAGGCAGCTGATTCCAGTGGGCAATCACTCTCTCAGTATAGAACTTCTTCCTAACTTCAAGTCTAAACCTGCCCTGGCGCAGCCTGAGACTGTGTCCTCTTGTTCTGGTACTGGCTGCCTGGGAGAAGAGACCAACCTCCGCCTGGCTACAACCTCCCTTCAGGTAGTTGTAGAGAGCAATAAGGTCACCCCTCAGTCTCCTCTTCTCCAGGCTAAGCAACCCCAGCTCCCTCAGCCTCTCCTCATAGGGCTTGTCTTCCAAACCCCTCACCAACTTTGTTGCCCTTCTCTGGACACGCTCCAGCAAGACAACCTCCTTCCTAAACTGAGGGGCCCAGAACTGGACACAGTACTCAAGGTGCGGCCTTACCAGTGCAGTGTACAGGGGCAGAATGACCTCCCTGCTCCTGCTGGCCACACTGTTTCTGATGCAGGCTAGGATGCCATTGGCCTTCTTGGCTGCCTGGGCACACTGCAGGCTCATGTTCAGCCTACAATCAACCAGCACCCTCAGGTCCCTCTCTGCCTGGCCGCTCTCCAACCACTCTGACCCAGCCTGTAGCACTGCATGGGGTTGTTGTGGCCAATGTGCAGAACCCGGCACTTGGATGTGTTCAATCTCATGCCGTTGGATTCTGCCCATCTGTCCAGCCTGTCGAGGTCCCTCTGCAAAGCCTCTCTGCCCTCCAGCAGATCAACTACTGCCCCCAGCTTGGTGTCGTCCGCAAATTTACTGATGATGGACTCGATGCCCTCATCCAGATCATCAATAAAGATGTTGAAGAGCATGGGGCCCAGCACCGATCCCTGGGGTACACCACTAGTGACTGGCCGCCAGCCGGATGTGGCACCATTCACCACCACTCTCTGGGCTCGGCCCTCCAGCCAGTTCCTAACCCAACGCAGTGTGCTCCCATCCAACCCATGGGCTGCCAGCTTGGCCAGGAGTTTGCTGTGGGGGATGGTGTCAAAGGCCTTGCTGAGGTCCAGGTAGACCACATCCACAGGCCTCCCCACATCCACCAGGCGGGTCACCTGATCATAGAAGGAGATCAGGTTGATCAAGCAGGACCTGCCCTTCCTAAAGCCACGCTGGCTAGGCCTGATCCCTTGGCCATCCTGTAAGTGCTGCATGATCGCACTCAAGATGACCTGTTCCATAATCTTGCCTGGCACTGAGGTCAGGCTGACAGGCCTATAATTCCCTGGCTCATCCAACCGGCCCTTCTTGTGGATGGGCACCACGTTGGCCAGCTTCCAGTCTTCTGGGACCTCTCCATTGAGCCAAGACTGCTGAAAAATGATGGAGAGCAGCTTGGCCAGCTCATCTGCCAGCTCTCTCAGCACCCTAGGATGGATCCCATCTGGTCCCATGGCCTTGTGGGGGTCCAAGCGGCTCAGAAGATCTCTAACTACCTCCTGGAGCAGCGGGAAACCATGCAGCTCCCTGGCTCCTTCTGCCAGCTCTGCAGGCCAGCTGTCTGGAAGATGTTCTGCCATGCTAGGATAGACTGAAGCAAAGAAGGTGTTAAGTACCTCTGCCTTTTCCTCATCCTTTGTTACAACGTTCCCCTCCGTGTCAACCAAGGAGTGGAGGTTGTCCTTGCCCTTCCTCTTGCTATTGATGTATTTATAGAAGGACTTTTTGTTGTCCTTCACAGCAGAGGCCAGTCTAAGTTCTAAATGGGCTTTTGCCTCCCTAATTTTCTTTCTGCATGTCCTAGCAACATCCCTAAACATTCCGTAGGTTGCCTCCCCTTTCTTCACCCTTTAAGTTTTAGTTCAGTTTGAATCTCAGTTCAGTTCTGTCTGTTCATGTCGGCCTGTCTGTTTCTGTCTCTCTCTGAAGCAACAGTTGCTGGACAGAGTTAACCTTGAGCTAACAGATAATAATTCTTGCATATGCTTTGAGCTAACAGAATTTCCTCCTTAATAATTACCTTTTCTCCCTCTCTAACCCATTTTGGAAAAAACCGGAAGTAGGGAGAGAGAGAGAGGGGACGGGGGGAGGACCCTCCTGGATGGAGGAGGGAAAGTTTTGTTCTGTGTTACATTCTTGGCTGTATATTTCTGTATATATTGTAAATACAGTATATTGTGTACATATTCATCTGCATTTCATTCTGCTTGTAAATATAGCACGTTCATCTGCTTCTCCAACTGAGTTAGCTGTGGTTTCCTTGTGGGGGGGGGGAGAAATTTCTCTCACCACCACAGCCCCATATTTGTTTTGCAAGGACAGCTGGGAAGGTGAGGGGAGCTGTGAAGGTTTTACTTTGCCTCTCCTAACAGGGACCTGTATCCATTTCCTCCAGCTTCTTGGGTCACCTCCCTCTGCAGGTGGAGCCTGCAGAGCCTGGTTACTCAAATCCAACTCCCTTTCACAATCCCTAACAGTACTAAGTCTAGGAAGTTCTTCCTTTAGTTCAGCCACTAGATTAAACTGCCTTTATTGCAATCCACAAGTTTTCATAGAATCATAGAATCAATAAAGTTGGAAAAGACCTCAAAGATCAGCAAGTCCAACCTGTCACCCAACACCTCATGACTACGAAAACATGGCACCAAGTGCCACGTCCCAATCCCCTCTTGAACACCTCCAGGGATAGCGACACAACCACCTCCCTGGGCAGCACATTCCAACGGCTAACAACTTTCTCTGTGAACAACAAAGAAAAACTCTCTCTGTGAAGAACAAAGAAAAGGAGAAGGGTTATAGTGGTTGGGGACTCTCTCCTGGGGGGTACTGAGGGACCCATATGTTGTCCCAACCCATCCCACGGGGAGGTCTGCTCCCTACCCTGGGCGCGGGTCAGGGACATTATGTGGAGACTCCCAAAGTTAATCCAGCCCTTCTGACTATTATCCTCTGCTGGTAATACAAGCTGGGAGTGATGAAACTGACAAGAAAGGCACCAGGGCGATTAAAAAGGAGTTCAAGGCCCTTGGACAATTGATTGATGGGGCAGGAGCTCAAGTGGTGTTCGGCTCAATTCCCTCAGTGGCAGGGGAGTACACCGAGAGGAACAGGAGAACCCACACCATCAACAATTGGCTCAGGGGATGGTGCCAGCAGCAGAATTTTGGTTTCATTGATCACGGGGCAACTTTTACTGCACCCGACCTGCGGGGTCCTGATTAGGTGCAATTATCTAGAAAGGGTAAGAGAGTCCTAGCGCTAGAGTTGGCAGGGCTCATTAAGAGGGCTTTAAACTAGGTCTGAAGGGGGTGGGTGAGGAAATCAGTCCCCCTGCAGAGGAAAGAGTGGGGCACAGATTAGGGTCAATAGAGAAGTCGAGAGCCCAGCTGAAGTGCATGTACACCAATGCACGGGGCATGGGCAATAAGCAAGAGGAGCTGGAAGTCCTGGTCCTCCAGGGTGACTATGATATAGTCGCCATCTCAGAAACATGGCGGCATGACATGCGCAATTGGAGTGCTACACTGAGGGGTTACAGGCTCTTCAGGAGACACAGGCGAGGGAGAAGAGGAGGAGGGGTGGCTCTGCATATTAGGGAGTCACTCTCTGCCACAGAACTTGAGGTGGAAAATGAAGGGATTGAGAGCCTGTGGGTTAAAATCAGGGGGCAGACTAACAAATCTGACATCCAGGTTGGAGTCTGTTATAGACCACCCAACCAGGATGAGGAGGCACACAAAATATTCTATAAGCAATTGGAGGCTGTCTCAAGATCATCAGATCTTATCCTTGTGGGTGACTTCAATCTGCCAGATATCTGCTGGGAACTTAATTCAGCAGAGAGGAGGCAGTCCAGAAGATTCCTGGACTGCATGGAGGACAGCTTCCTCATGCAGCTGTTAAGTGAGCCTACCAGGGGTCAGGCTCTGCTTGACCTGCTGTTCTCCAATAGAGAGACATGGAGGGAGACATGGTGGGAGACATGACTGCGGGAGGGTGCCTAGGGTGCAGCGACCATGAGATAGTGAAGTTTTCAATATGCAGGGAGATACGGAGGACCACTAACAGAACCTTCACCTTGGACTTCCGGAGGGCAAACTTCAGCCTGTTTAAGAAAATTATTTGCAAAGTTCCCTGGGTATCAGCCCTCAAGAACCAAGGGGTCCAGGATGGTTGGACCTACTTCAAACAGGAGCTCTTGAAGGCACAGGAACTGGCAGTTCCCATGTGCCGAAAGACAAGCCGGCGGGGAAGGTGACCAGCCTGGATGAGCAAGCAGCTCCGAGGAGAATTAAGGGAAAAAAGAGGCTATATGACCTTTGGAAGGAGGGGAAGGCTTCTCGAGGTATGTTTAAGGAAGTTGTTAGATTATGCAGGAAAAAAATTAGACAGGCAAAGGCCCAGTTGGAACTGAAGCTGGCCACCTCTGTGAAGGATAATACAAAGCATTTTTACAAATATGTTAACGCTAAAAACAAGGGCAAGAAGAACCTGCACGCCTTATTCGACCTGCAGGGGAACACCGTGACTGAAGAAGAGGAAAAGGCTGAGGTCCTGAACACCTTCTTTGCCTCAATTTTTAACAGCAAGGCAGGAGGAGTTCAGGATGAGTGGCCTCCTGAGCTGGATGACGGGGTCAGGGAGCAGTGTAATGCCCCAGAAATCCATGAGGAATTAGTTTGGGACCTGCTGAGCCACTTGGATATCCACAAGTCCATGCGACTGGATGGGATCCATCCTAGGGTGCTGAGACAGCTGGCAGACGAGCTGGCCAAGCCGCTCTCCATCATTTTCCTCCAGTCACAGTATCACAGTATCGCCAAGTTTGGAAGAGACCTCGAAGATCATCGAGTCCAACCTGTCATCACAGATCCTATGACTAGACCATGGCACCAAGTGCCACGTCCAATCCCCTCTTGAACACCTCCAGGGACGGTGACTCCACCACCTCCCCGGGCAGCCCATTCCAATGGCAAATCACTCTCTTGGTGAAGAACTTTCTCCTCACCTCAAGCCTAAAATTCCCCTGGTGCAGCTTGAGACTGTGTCCCGTTGTTCTGGTGCTGGTTGGAGTGGAGGAAAATGACTCACCGGTGAGGTCCCAGATGACTGGAAACTGGTCAATGTGGTCCCCATCCACAAGAAGGGTCGGATGGAGGAACCTGGAAACTACAGGCCAGTCAGCCTGACCTCAGTGCCAGGGAAAATTATGGAGCAGATTATCTTGGCGGCAAAAACTGCGCACCTGCAGGATGACCAAGGGCTCAGGTCCAGCCAACATGGATTTATGAGGGGCAGGTCCTGCCTCTCCAACCTGATCTCCTTCTATGATCAGGTGACCCGTCTGGTGGACGTGGGGAGGCCTGTGGATGTGGTCTACCAGGACTTCAGCAAGGCCTTTGACACCGTCCTCCACAGCAAACTGCTGGCTAAGCTGTCAGCTCGTGGCTTGGACAGCAACACTCTGCGCTGGGTTAGGAATTGGTTGGAGGGCTGGGCCCAGAGAGTGGTGGTGAATGGTGCCACATCCAGCTGGCGGCCAGTCACCAGCGGCGTCCCCCAGGGATCAGTGCTGGGCCCCATCCTCTTTAACATCTTCATCGATGATCTGGATGAGGGGATTGAGACAGTCATCAGCAAATTTGCAGATGACACCAAGTTGGGAGCAGGTGCTGGTCAGTTAGAGGACAGAAGGGCTCTGCAAGAGGGACCTCGACCGACTGCTGAGTCCAATGGGATAGCGTTCAACAAGTCTAAGTGCCGGGTGCTGCACTTTGGCCATAGCAACCCCCATGCAGAGTTACAGGCTGGGGGTTGGAGTGGCTGGAGAGCGGCCAAACAGAGAGGGACCTGGGGGTGCTGATTGACAGCTGCCTAAACATGAGCCTGCAGTGTGCCCAGGTGGCCAAGAAGGCCAATGGCATCCTGGCCTGTGTCAGGAACAGTGTGGCCAGCAGGAGCAGGGAGGTCATTGTACCCCTGTACTCAGCACTGGTTAGGCCACACCTTGAGTACTGTGTCCAGTTGTGGGCCCCTCAGTTTAGGAAGGACATTGAGACACTTGAACATGTCCAGAGAAGGGCAACAAGGCTGGTGAGAGACCTTGAGCACAAGCCTTATGAGGAGAGGCTGAGGGAGCTGGGATTGTTTAGCCTGGAGAAGAGGAGGCTCAGGGGTGACCTCATAGCTCTCTACAACTACCTGAAAGGTGGTTGTAGCCAGGAAGGGGTTGGTCTCTTCTCTCTAGCAACCAGCATCAGAACAAGGGGACACAGTCTCAAGCTGCACCAGGGGAAGTTTAGGCTCGAGGTGAGGAGAAAGATCATCGCGTCCAACCTATCAACCAATCCAACCCACCCAAACAACTAGATCATGGCACCAAGCACTCCATCAAGTCTCCTCCTGAACACCTGAAACCCAAGCGCGTGGCTGAGAGAGCAGGCAGCGGCAAGGAACTCGGGTGGTTACAGCAACATGGTTACTACTACAAGTAAGGCTAGTAGAAGAACAGTGAGCACTCACAAGCATGCAGGTGTTCAGGTGGGTGGCTGCAGTGAGTGCTGGGACCTGGCACTCGATATGGAGGGTGGAGGGAACAACTTCTGTGTCAGGTGTGAGCAGATCAGGGATCTGATGAGCATGGTGGCTGAACTCAAAGAAGAGGTAGAAGGGCTAAGAGCTGTAAGAGACAGCAAAAGGAACATTGACTATTTCCAAAATCTAACCTCTAGAAAACCAGAACAGGGGGTGACTCTTAGTGGAGCAGGGAGTTTGATACCCTCCCATCAGCAAGCCTCTCAGCCTCCCTGCAGTAACCCACATGAGCAGGGCCAATGGGAGCAGGTCTCTGCCTGACAGAAGAAATGCAGACAGAGCAAGTGTGCTACTTTGAGCAGCACACTGCCTACAGTGCAATTACAGAATAGGTATGAGGCTCTGCAGGAGGAACAGGTCATAGGTGAGGACAAGGGCTCAAGGCAGACAGAAGCTGCACCAAGGACAGGTTGCCTCAGACCAGCTATCAAAACTAGTCCGGAAAAAAAACCTCGTAGGGTCATCATTATAGGGGACTCCCTACTGAAGGGAGCAGAGGGCCCAATATGCAGACCAGACCCATTTCATAGGGAGATCTGCTGCCTCCCTGGTGCCCAAGTAAAGGACATTGTAGGCAAAATTCCCAAACTTGTGAGTCCTTCAGACTACTACCCACTGCTGGTCTTTCAGGTGGGTAGTGATGATGCAACAATGAGAGGCTCACAATCAATTAAAAGAGATTTCAGAACTTTGGGGCACCTGCTAAAGGGATCAGGAGTTCAGGTTGTGTTCTCTGCTATCCCTCTAATGTCAGCGATGGATGAGGGAACACTGAGGAAGAGCCAACAGGTCAATTCATGGCTCCGGGGCTGGTGCCATCGACAGGGATTTGGGTTCTACAATCATGGCTTGGTTTACAAGGCACCAGAGCTGCAAACAACTAATGGGACACACTTGTCCCAGAGGGGCAAAAGGATCCTGGGGCAGGAATTGGCAGGGCTCATTGACAAGGCTTTAAACTAGATTTGAAGGGGGAAGGGGTTAATAGTCTCCTGCTGGCCTGTGACAAACAGAGAGGCAGCTCACCAGAGGCAAAGGGATGGAGAGCTGGTAAGGGCTCTCAACTTGGTGCCCTGAGGCAAGACACAAATGACACACCAGGACACCCTGTGGAAACCAAGGGGAATTGGCACAAGAGGATGACAGGGCCAGCCCAGCTGAAGGGCTTCTATGCAAATGCATGCAGCTTGGGCAACAAACAGGATGAATTAATGGCCACCGTGCTGCTGGGAGATCATGACATAGTGGGCATTACTGAAACATGGTGGGATGATTCCCATGACTGGAATGATACAATACAATACAATACAATACACCAGGTTGGAAGAGACCTTCAAGATCATCACGTCCAACCCATCAACCAATCCAACCCACCTAAAATACAATACAGTACCATACAGTACAATACAGTACAAAAGAGTACAATACAGTACAATACAGTACAATACAACCCACCTAAACAACTAAAAAAACCTAAACCCTGGCACCAAGCACCCCATCAAGGCTCTTCTTGAACACCTCCAATGAAGGTGACTCCACCACTTCCACAGGCAGCTGATTCCAGTGGGCAATCACTCTCTCAGTATAGAACTTCTTCCTAACTTCAAGTCTAAACCTGCCCTGGCGCAGTCTGAGACTGTGTCCTCTTGTTCTGGTACTGGCTGCCTGGGAGAAGAGACCAACCTCCGCCTGGCTACAACCTCCCTTCAGGTAGTTGTAGAGAGCAATAAGGTCACCCCTCAGTCTCCTCTTCTCCAGGCTAAGCAACCCCAGCTCCCTCAGCCTCTCCTCATAGGGCTTGTCCTCCAAACCCCTCACCAACTTTGTTGCCCTTCTCTGGACACGCTCCAGTAAGACAACATCTTTCTTAAACTGAGGGGCCCAGAACTGGACACAGTACTCAA
Organism: Colaptes auratus; assembly: GCA_015227895.2. Taxonomy (NCBI): domain Eukaryota; kingdom Metazoa; phylum Chordata; class Aves; order Piciformes; family Picidae; genus Colaptes; species Colaptes auratus. The sequence goes on along the minus strand of JAAWVA010000039.1, from coordinate 1,853,604 downwards.
GGTGCGGCCTAACCAGTGCAGTGTACAGGGGCAGAATGACCTCCCTGCTCCTGCTGGCCACACTGTTTCTGATGCAGGCTAGGATGCCATTGGCCTTCTTGGCTGCCTGGGCACACTGCAGGCTCATGTTCAACCTACAATCAACCAGCACCCCCAGGTCCCTCTCTGCCTGGCCGCTCTCCAACCACTCTGACCCCAGCCTGTAGCACTGCATGGGGTTGTTGTGGCCAATGTGCAGAACCCGGCACTTGGATGTGTTAAATCTCATGCCGTTGGACTCTGCCCATCTGTCCAGCCTGTCGAGGTCCCTCTGCAAAGCCTCTCTGCCCTCCAGCAGATCAACTACTGCCCCCAGCTTACTGTCACCAGCTTGGTGATAGATGGGTACAAGCTTTTTAGGAAGGATAGGCAGGGAAGGAGAGGAGGAGGTGTTGCCCTCTATGTCAAGAACCAGCTGGAATCAGCAGAATTCCACCTGGGGAGGGATGATGAGATGGTTGAGAGTGTATGGGTTAGAATTAAAGGCAAGACAGGGGAAGGAGATATTACTGTGGGGGTCTCCTACAGGCCACCTGACCAGCAGAACCAAGCAGATGAGGCCCTCCACAGGCAAATAGAAGCAGCTTCCAGGTCACAAGCCCTGGTCTTCATGGGTGATTTCAACCACCCTGACATCTGCTGGAGGGACAACACAGCAAGGCACCAGCAATCCAGGATGTTCCTGGACTGCATAGAAGACACCTTCCTCCTCCAAATGGTAGAGGAACCCACAAGAAAAGGTGCTCTGCTGGACCTTGTTCTCACCAACAGGGAAGGGCTGGTAACCAATGTGAGGCTCAGAGACAGCCTTGGCTGCAGTGATCATGAAGCAGGTGAATTTAATATCCTCAGGGCTATCAGGAGGACCTATTCTAAGCTTACAACCCCAGACTTCAGGCGTGCAGACTTCGATCGCTTCAGGAATCTGCTAGCCACAGTGTCATGGGACAAAGCCCTGGAGGGAAGAGGGACCCAGGACAGTTGGTCACTATTCAAGGACCACCTCCTCTGTGTCCAGGAGCTATGTACACCAACAAAGAGAAAATCAGGGAAGAACGCTAGGAGGCCTGCCTGGATGAACAAGGAGCTCCTGGACACACTATTACTTAAAAAGAAACTCTACAGGAATTGGAGGGAAGGACAGATAGAACAGGGGGGATATAAGGAAGCTGCCCGAGCAGCAAGAGGCCTGGTTAGGAAAGCCAAAGCAGAGTTTGAAGTGAATCTAGCCAGGGAGGTTAAAGGGAGCACTAAGAATTTCTACAGGTATATTAATGGCAAGAAGAAGAGTAGGGAAGGTGTGGGCCCCTTAGAAAGGAAACTAGTGAAATGGTCACAAGTCATGTGGAAAAGGCTGAGGTACTCAATAACTTCTTTACCTCAGTCTTCACTGCAAGGGCCTCCAACCACACTCCTGGTGTCATGGAAGACGATGCCAGGGACTGGGAGGGAGAACTGCCCTTCATAAGTGAAGCTCAGGTTCGTGATCACCTGAAGAACCTGAAAGTGTTCAAGTCCATGGGACCCGACGGGATACACCCACGGGTGCTGAGAGAACTGGCAGATGAGGTTGCTAAGCCCCCCTCTATTATATTCCAAAAGTCATGGCAGACTGGGGAAGTCCCCACAGACTGGAAAAGGGCAAATATTGCTCCCATTTTCAAAAAGGATAAGAAGGAGGAACCAGGGAACTACAGGCCGGTCAGTCTCACCTCTGTGCCCAGAAAGATCATGGAGCAGATCCTCCTGGAGGCACTACTGACTCAGAAGAGTAGTGAAGAGGTGATTGGGAGCAGTCAGCATGGCTTTGCCAAGGGCAAATCCTGCCTGACAAACCTGGTGGCCTTCTATGAACAGGTGACAACATTAATAATATATGAGGGGTGAGCAACTGATGTCGTTTACCTGGACCTGAGCAAAGCCTTCGACACTGTCCTGCACCACATCCTGGTCTCCAAGCTGGTGACACAGGGGTTTGATGGATGGACCACTAGATGGATAAGGAACTGGCTTGATGGCCGCACCCAAAGAGTGGCTGTCAACGGGTCCATGTCCCAGTGGAGGCCAGTGACAAGCGGAGTCCCTCAGGGATCAGTCCTGGGACCAGTCTTGTTCAACATCTTTGTGGGTGCTATGGACAGTGGCATGGAGTGCACCCTGAGCAAGTTTGCTGATGACACTGTGGTGGTTTAGGCTGGGTGCTGGCCCAGATACAACTGCACAGACGACACCTGGGAGATCCCCAAGGGGTGGGCCCAGCCCAGGGGGGTGGTCACAGGAAACCAAGTATTCCATTCCCCATAATGCCCTGCTCCCCTATAAAACATCCACGTGGGGTCTTCCTCTTTCGTCCCCCGATGCTGCCTAGGTAAAATGGCATGAGCTGCCTCCCTTGGGCCTGCCCAGGCCCAATGCGGGGTGGGGGGGAGAAAGAGCCCTGGGTAGGGGGTTGGGTGTACCCCCAGGTGGTGATGGGATCTCTCTCTCTCTGTCACGGTGCTTGTGGTTCTCTGTAAAACTTTCATTGTTGTTCCTTTTTTGTTTTTCTATTTAAATTTTCCATTACTTTTGCAATCTGTTTTTCTGGGTCATTACTTCTGCCCGGGGAGGGGGGGAGGTCTGCCTCAACCCACAACAGACACCAAGCTGTGTGGTGCAGCAGACACAGTGGAGGGAAGGGATGCCATCCAGAGGGACCTTGACAGGCTGCAGAGGTGGACACAAGCCAACCTCATGAGGCTCAACAAGAGCAAGTGCTGGATCCTGCATCTGGGTCGAGGCAATCCCAGGCACAAATACAGGCTGGGCAGTGACTGGCTGGGGAGCAGCCCAGAGGAGAGAGACTTGGGGGTGCTGGTGGACGAGAAGCTCAACATGAGCTCTCAATGTGCACTTGCAGCCCAGAAAGCCAATCAGATCCTGGGCTGCATCAGGAGAAGTGTGGCCAGCAGGTCAAGGGAGGTGATTCTCCCCCTCTACACAGCTCTGGTGAGACCCCCCTGGAGTACTGCGTCCAGTTCTGGAGCCTTACCCCTGGTAGGCTCGTGCAGCACCTGGGATGAGAAGCTGTCCTCCATGCACTCTAAGAGCCACAGCCCCTTCATGCAATCTTGACACGTGATATTCAGATCCTTGATGCAAGTCCCTTGTTATCCCGGCTCGCTTTCTCCCACCTGGAGTACTGCGTCCAGTTCTGGAGCCCCTATTACAAGAGGGATCTGGAGGTGCTGGAACGTGTCCAGAGTAGGGCCACGAGGATGATCAGAGGGCTGGAGCACCTCTCCTATGAGGACAGACTGAAGGGGTTGGGGCTGTTCAGTCTGGAGAAGAGAAGGCTCCGAGGTGACCTCATTGTGGCCTTCCAGTATCTGAAGGGGGCCTACAAGAAGGCTGGGGAGGGACTTTTCAGACTATCAGGGAGTGATAGGACTAGGGGGAATGGGATGAAGCTGGAGGTGGGGAGATTCAGGCTAGATGTGAGGAGGAAGTTCTTCACCGTGAGAGTGGTGAAGCCCTGGAATGGGTTGTCCGGGGAGGTGGTTGAGGCCCCGTCCCTTGCGGTGTTTAAGACCAGGCTGGACGAGGCTCTGTCCAGCCTGATCTAGGGTAGAGTGTCCCTGCCCATGGCAGGGGGATTGGAACTAGATGATCCTTGTGGTCCCTTCCAACCCTAACTGAAACTATGAAACTATGAAACTATGAGGTGGTTGAGGCCCTGTCCCTTGAGGTGTTTAAGACCAGGCTGGATAAGGCTCTGCCCAGCCTGATGTAGTGTAGGGTGCTGTGACAGGTTGAGGCTGTGTCTTTAAGAAAGAGACAGTTGCTGAACACTCTAGCTGAATGTTTTTGATATTTGAACAAAACCAAGATAGTCTAAACTAATTTCATTGGTAGATTGTAGAATGCAATTTTAAGTTTGGGTTCTGTTAGTTCAGTCTGTGTCTGGTCTGGGTTCAGGCTGGGTGCAGTCTGTGCTTCTCTGTCCTGTGGGCTGGACGGCTTCTCTCTTTCTGAAGCAGGAACGGCCTTGAGTTAACAGCTAACCAGATAAGAAAACTAATTTTGCATGTGCTTTTTGAGCTAACAGAATTTTTCTTCCTTAATTGCCTTTCTCTCTCTCTCTAACCCTTTTTGGGAAAAAGGGGAGGTAGGGAGGGAGAGAGGGGGGTTCAGGGAACGCCCCTGGCTGGCAGGAGGGAAAAGGCTTGTCTGCATTACGTTCATTGCTGTGTGTTTCTGTAAATATATTGTAAATATTGTATATTTGTGTACATATTCATTGCATTCCATTTATGCCTGTAAATAAAGCTTTCATGTGCTTTTCCGACTGAGCTAGCTGTGGTTTCTTTCTTTGTGTGTGGGGAGGGAACTTTCTCAACCCACCACATATTTCTAACTGGCGGCCCAACGCATGGCTTGTGGATAGTTGCTGTCCAGAAGGAGAGCAAAAGTTGCTTGATTTATTGTCTGCTCAGGTCGGAGTTGCAAGGATGAAAGTGTTTTCGATTTTAGAGCGTTTGGTCTTTTCAATTTGTTCGGTACTGGTCTACAAGTACTTCCTGGGATTGATTTTCGATCGCTTAAGCAGATACTTGATGTATAAATTGTATTTATGGTTCAAGTATAAGATTCAGCTTCTCTATGACCGGTGCCTGGGATTATTTGGGCTTAATAGATACAGGAATGTGACCTCAACCACTCTGCCCATAGAGATAAAGGAGTTTAAGATCCCAGTAGGTGAAAGGGTCATTTTAAGTGATGGCTGGGATCCAAAGGTGATTTATTTGATGTGTTTGAATCTGCTGCTGGTGATGGTGATTGCGTACTTGTTTTATGCTCTGTACCGGGAGAAGAAAGTGTCTAAGGCCTGTTTTGTAATTAGGCGTAGACCCAAGAGGAGAAAGAATAGCTCTAACTCGACCCCAGAAATATCTAGTGATGAGGAGAATGGAGGATCTGTATCAGTTAAAGATAAAGCTAAAAATTCCATCGGAAAGGCTGCTCTGAACGGTGCTGTTGGTGGTTCTGGCAATCAGCCAGCTGCAGCAGCAGCGGCAGCGCCTAACATGGCGGCTCCCACGTCCTCGGCAGCCACTAGCAAGGCAAAGCCAGTTCCTCCTTCTTCTTCAGCAGGACCGGAAGTGTCCTCCACAGCAGCTGATCCGTCTCAAAACCTGTCAGCTTCTGTTAAGCCAGCTGTAAATTCAAACACAGCTCCAGTTAAGCAGGTTTGATGGATGGACCACCAGATGGATAAGGAACTGGCTTGATGGCCGCACCCAAAGAGTGGCTGTCAATGGGTCCATGTCCCAGTGGAGGCCAGTGACAAGCGGAGTCCCTCAGGGATCAGTCCTGGGACCAGTCTTGTTCAAACATCTTTGTGGGTGACATGGACAGTGGCATTGAGTGCACCCTCAGCAAGTTTGCTGATGACACCAAGCTGTGTGGTGCAGCAGACACGCTGGAGGGAAGGGATGCCATCCAGAGGGACCTTGACAGGCTGGAGAGGTGGGCACAGGCCAACCTCATGAGCTTCAACAAGACCAAGTGCAGGGTCCTGCATCTGGGTCGAGGCAATCCCAGGCACAAATACAGGCTGGGCGGTGACTGGCTGGGGAGCAGCCCAGAGGAGAGAGACTTGGGGGTGCTGGTGGACGAGAAGCTCAACATGAGCTCTCAATGTGCACTTGCAGCCCGGAAAGCCAATCAGATCCTGGGCTGCATCAGGAGAAGTGTGGCCAGCAGGTCAAGGGAGGTGATTCTCCCCCTCTACTCAGCTCTGGTGAGACCCCACCTGGAGTACTGCGTCCAGTTCTGGAGCCCCTATTACAAGAGGGATCTGGAGGTGCTGGAGCGTGTCCAGAGAAGGGCCACGAGGATGATCAGAGGGCTGGAGCACCTCTCCTATGAGGACAGACTGAAGGAGTTGGGGCTGTTCAGCCTGGAGAAGAGAAGGCTCCGAGGTGACCTCATTGTGGCCTTCCAGTATCTGAAGGGGCCTACAAGAAGGCTGGGGAGGGACTTTCAGACTATCAGGGAGTGATAGGACTAGGGGGAATGGGATGAAGCTGGAGGTGGGAGATTCAGGCTGGATGTGAGGAGGAAGTTCTTCACCGTGAGAGTGGTGAAGCCTGGAATGGGTTGTCCGGGGAGGTGGTTGAGGCCCCGTCCCTTGCGGTGTTTAAGACCAGGCTGGACGAGGCTCTGTCCAGCCTGATCTAGGGTAGAGTGTCCCTGCCCATGGCAGGGGGATTGGAACTAGATGATCCTTGTGGTCCCTTCCAACCCTAACTGAAACTATGAAACTATGAAACTATGAAACTAGGTAGCTGTTTTAAAGACGAGAGGTGGAAAGACCAAAGCTGATTCAGAAGCTGATGCTGGTGAGGGAACTTCTGCTTTAAGAGACGCTGCTGACGAGGAGGAGAAGAAGATTTGTCTTAAAGATATAGCTGAGTTATTGAGAACATCATTGGATGGAGATGCAGGGCAAATTGCTGACAGCAGAACAACTAGAGGTGGTACTCCTGACCTTAAAGAGATTCTTAGGAGAGTGACAATAAGATTAATGGGGCAACAAGTTCAGGAAGAGGAGGAAGAGGAGGAGACAGATGATATTCTGGACTGTTCTTCCCCAAGAGAAGAGCTAAGGAATGTGCGTAAAGATTACATCAGAGCAGATAAGGAACCAATCCTAGCTTGGCTTGGTAGATGTTATGATACAGGTGCTCCAGCTCTAATGGTTGGAGACAAGTCAGCAGCTCAACTAGGAACTCTCTCAAAGGATAATGGAATAGATAGACATCTAGGCAGGACACTCGGTAAGGTTACTCTGTGGATACGCCTTTTAATGGCAACCCTCATGAGATATCCTTCCCAAGATGATCTCCCATGGAACCTTTAAACTAGGGCTTTAAACTAGGTCTGAAGGGGGTGGGTGAAGACATCGGTCCCTCTGCAGAGGTAAGAGTAGGGCACAAGGTAGGGTCAACTGAGAGGTCGGGAGCCCAGCTGCAGTGCATGTACACCAATGCACGCAGCCTAGGCAATAAGCAAGAGGAGCTGGAGGTCCTAATCCACCAGGGCAACTATGATATAGTTGCCATCTCAGAAACATGGTGGGACAACACGCACGATTGGAGTGCTACACTGGGGGGTTACAGGCTCTTTAGGAGGGATAGGAGAGGGAGAAGAGGAGGAGGGGTGGCTCAGAACTTGAGGTGGAAGATGAGGGAATTGAGAGCCTGTGGGTTAAAATCAGAGGGCAACCCAACAAATCTGACATCCTGGTTGGAGTCTGTTATAGACCACCCAACCAGGATGAGGAGATTGATGAATTATTCTATAAACAACTGGAGGCTGTCTCAAGATCATCAGATCTTGTCCTCGTGGGTGACTTCAATCTGCCAGATATCTGCTGGGAACTTAATTCAGCAGAGAGAAGGCAGTCCAGAAGATTCCTGGAGCGAATAGAGGACTGCTTCCTAACGCAGCTGTTAAGCGAGCCTACCAGGGGACAGGCTCTGCTTGACCTGCTGCTCTCCAATAGGGAAGGGCTGGTGGGAGATGTGACCGTGGGAGGCTGCCTAGGGTGCAGTGACCACGAGATAGTGAAGTTTTCAATATGCAGGGAGATAGGGAGGAGTACCAACAGAACCTTCACCCTGGACTTCCGGAGGGCAAACTTCAGCCTCTTTAAGAAACTTATTTGTAAAGTTCCCTGGGCACCAACCCTCATGAACTGAGGGTTGGACCTACTTCAAAAAGGAGCTCTTGAGGGCACAGGAACTGGCGGTCCCCATGTGTCGAAAGATGAGCCGGCGGGGAAGGCGACCGGCCTGGATGAGCAAGCAGCTCCTGGGGGACTTAAGGGAAAAAAAGAGGCTGTATCACCTTTGGAAGGGGGGGAAGGCTTCTCGAGGTAGGTTCAAGGAAGTGGTTAGATTATGTAGGAATAAAATTAGAGAGGCAAAGGCCCAGTTAGAACTGAAACTGGCCACCTCTGTGAAAGAAAATAAAAAGCAATTTTACAAATATATCAACGCTAAAAAGAAGGGCAAGAAGAACCTCCACTCCTTACTGGACCTGGAGGGGAACACGGTGACCGAAGATGAGGAAAAGGCTGAGGTCCTGAACGCCTTCTTTGCCTCCATGTTTAACAGCAAGGCAGGAGTCCAGGATGAGTGGCCTCCTGAGCTGGGTAATAGGGTCGGGGAGCAGTGTAATGCCCCAGAAATCCATGAGGAATTAGTTCGGGACCTGCTGAGCCACTTGGACACCCACAAGTCCATGGGACCGGATGGGATCCATCCTAGGGTGCTGAGAGAGCTGGCAGATGAGCTGGCCAAGCCGCTCTCCATCATTTTCCTCCAGTCCTGGCTCACTGGAGAGGTCCCAGATGACTGGAAACTGGCCAATGTGATCCCCATCCACAAGAAGGGACGGATGGAGGAACCCGGAAACTACAGGCCAGTCAGCCTGACCTCAGTGCCAGGGAAAGTGATGGAGCAGATTATCCTGGAGGCAATAACTGCGCACCTGAAGGATGGCCAAGGGCTCAGGTCCAGCCAACATGGATTTAGGAAGGGCAGGTCCTGCCTCTCCAACCTGATCTCCTTCTATGATCAGGTGACCCGTCTGGTGGACGTGGGGAGGCCTGTGGATGTAGTCTATCTGGACTTCAGCAAGGCCTTTGACACCGTCCCCCACAGTAAACTGCTGGCTAAACTGTCAGCTCGTGGTTTGGACCGCAACACTCTGTGCTGGGTTAGGAACTGGCTGGAGGGCCGAGCCCAGAGAGTGGTGGTGAATGGTGCCGCGTCCGGCTGGCGGCCAGTCACCAGCGGCGTCCCCCAGGGATCGGTGCTGGGCCCCATCCTCTTTAACATCTTCATTGATGATCTGGATGAGGGGGTTGAGTCAGTCATCAGCAAGTTTGCACATGACACCAAGTTGGGAACAGATGTTAGTCAGTTAGAGGGTAGAAAGGCTCTGCAGAGGGACCTCGACCGACTGGACAGATGGGCAGAGTCCAGTGGGATGGCATTTAATAAGTCCAAGTGCCGGGTGCTGCACTTTGGCCACGGCAACCCCATGCAGAGCTACAGGCTGGGGTCAGAGTGGCTGGAGAGCTGCCAAACAGAGAGGGACCTGGGGGTGCTGATTGACACCCACCTAAACATGAGCCAACAGTGTGCCCAGGTGGCCAAGAAGGCCAATGGCATCCTGGCCTGTATTGGGAATAGTGTGGCCAGCAGGAGCAGGGAGGTCATTCTGCCCCTGTACTCTGCATTGGTTAGGCCACACCTTGAGTACTGTGTCCAGTTCTGGGCCCCTCAGTTTAAGAAGGACATCGAGAGACTTGAACGTGTCCAGAAAAGGGCAACAAGGCTGGTGAGAGGCCTTGAGCACAAGCCCTATGAGAGGAGGCTGAGGGAGCTGGGATTGTTTAGCCTGGAGAAGAGAAGGATCAGAGGTGACCTCATTGCCCTCTACAACTACCTGAAAGGTGGTTGTAGACAGGAGGGGGTTCGCCTCTTCTCCCAGGCAACCAGCACCAGAACAAGGGGACACAGTCTCAAGCTGTGCCAGGGGAGGTTTAGACTCGAGGTGAGGAGGAAGTTCTTCACTGAGCGAGTCATTCGTCATTGGAATGGGCTGCCCAGGGAGGTGGTAGAGTCGCCGTCCCTGGAGGTGTTCAAGGGGAGATTGGACGTGGCACTTGGTGCCATGGTCTAGTTGTGAGGTCTGTTGGGACAGGTTGGACTTGATGATCCTTGGGGTCTCTTCCAACCTTGGTTATATGTGATACTGTGATACTGTGATACTAAGCCCTGGACTACCATAGAGGAAGGAATTAAGTGTCTGAGAGAATTTGCTGTCAGAGAGGTACTCTATGGTGACCATGAGACTCTGAATCCTGATGAAATTCCTGTAGGAACTGGTCTTGCTAAAACGCTCATCAAACTTGCTCCTCCTAATTATGCAAATATTCTGGCAAGCAGAATCGTGGCAAGAAATTATGGCGGAGCTTCTCCTACGGTTGGCCAATTCACTGATCAGATGAGACAATTGGAGGATAGCATGACACGTGTTTCGTTGGTTTCAGCCATTGAAACTCTGTCTGGAAAAATTGAGAACTGCATGAAAGAGCTGAAGGATTAATTTAAAAACACCATATCCCAATTGACACAGAGAGATAATTCCAATTCTTCCTCCAGATGGATACAGGTTTCCTCTGTGAGGAACAGACGTCCTCCAAGGATGTCATTCCAAAACAGGTCATTCCAAAACAGGTCATTCCAAAACAGATCCAACCAAAACAGACCACCAAGGCAGTCACGTGGAAGTATTTGGATAACTCTGCCTGATCAGTTTGGTGAGAACATGAACAGATGGGATGGTCAACCAACTGCTAATCTTTTCAGGAGACTGAGGGAACTGCAGAGTGGCAGAACCCGAGGTAGCAATACCAGAAGGGTAGCTGTTATTTCAACAGTTTCCCAGGACAACTCTAGTAGCTCCAACAGTGGCTCCAGTTCTAACACTGCACACTGTGCTCATTGCACATGTGGGCATGTTCCCCATAACTAGGGGTGCCCTGCCTCCTGCCAGGGGGAGGAGAGGGGTAACAGAGATAACAGAATCCATTGGGATGTGTACATCCAGTGGCCTGGCACTTCACAAGTTCAGAAGTACAGGGCCTTGGTTGACACAGGGGCTCAGTGCACCATAATACCATCAAATTATCAGGGATCAGAAGCTATAACTATTCTGGGAGTCACTGGTGGATCTCAAGAGTTAACCAAGGTGGAGGTTGATATAAGTTTAACTGGTAGACAGTGGAGGAAGCACACAGTTGTGACCGGACCTGACGCACCTTGTATTCTGGGAATTGATTTTCTGAGAGAAGGGCGTTTCAAAGACCCTAAAGGTTACAAATGGGCTTTTGGAGTAGCATCTGTAGAAATTGATGGACAAAAACTGAAGCTGTCTGTTAGACCTGATCTTTCTGATGAATCTGCAGTTGTGGGACAACACAAGATTGAGGACATTAAATTGCCGGTTGCTTCTCACACTGTGCATCACAGACAATACAGAACCAACCGTGACTCTTTGTTGCCCATTCAGAATCTGATTCGTCAGTTGGAGACTCAGAAAGTCATCAGCAAAACTCATTCCCCTTTCAACAGTCCAGTGTGGCCTGTGCAAAAGCAGAATGGAGACTGGCGTCTGACAGTCGACTACCGAGCTCTGAATGAAGTAACTCCACCTATGAGTGCAGCAGTACAGACATGAGGAACTCCAATATGAGCTGGAATCCAAAGAGGCCAAATGGTATGCTACCATAGACATTGCTAATGCCTTCTTCTCTATTCCCATAGCAGAGGAATGCAGGCCTCAGTTTGCTTTCACCTGGAGAGGAATCCAGTACACTTTCAACAGATTGCCAGTGGGCTGGATCCACAGCTCCAGCATCTGTCATGCGGTGATCCACGATGCTCTGGAGGAAGGTGGTGCTCCAGAACACATCCAGTTCATCGATGATATCATCGTCTGGGGTAAAACTGCTGAGGAAGTCTTCGAGAAAGGTAACAAAGTCATTGACAGTCTTCTGAATGCAGGTTTTGCCATCAAGCGAGACAAGGTGAAGGGACCTACCAGAGAGATCCAGTTCTGGGAGTGCGGTGGCAGGATGGACGCCGACACATTGCAGTGGATGTGGTAAATAGAGTCTCTACCATGGCAAACCCCATGAACAAAGCAAGAAACTCTACATTTCTTGGGGATAGTGGGATTTGGAGATGCACATTCCTGGATACAGTCAGATTGTGAAACCTCTGTATGATGTGAATCGAAAGAGAAAGAATTTCCAATGGGGACCTGAACAACAAGCAGCTTTTGACCAGATAAAGCAAGAGGTAGTTCAAGCAATGGGTCTGGGACCTGTCCAAGATGGTCCAGACATTAAGAACATTTTATACACGGCTGCAAGTGACAATGGTCCAACCTGGTGCTTGTGGCAAGGAGCTCCAGGAGAGACACGTGGAAGACCTTTGGTTTTTGGAGTCGAGGTTACAGAGGTTCAGAGGCTAATTATACTCCAACAGAGAAAGAGATTCTAGCTGCATATGAAGGAGTAAAAGCAGCTTCTGAAGTGATTGGAATGAATCACAACTTCTCTTAGCTCCCAGATTACGGTTTTGAATGGATGTTCAAAGGCAAGGGTTCCACACCACATCATGCAACAGATTCCACCTGGTCTAAGTGGATGGTTCTGATAACACAGAGAGCTCAAATGGGAAATCTTGAAAGACCTGGTCTGGTGGAGGTGATCTCAAGTTGGCCTGAAGGTATCACCTGTACTAAGCCTCCAGAGGAGAGAGTAACTCGTGCTGAGGAAGCTCCTCCTTACAATGACCTTTCTGATGATGAAAAGAAATATGCTTTGTTCACAGACGGTTGCTGTCGTCTTGTCAGGAACAAGCGAAGGTGGAAGTCTGCAGTGTGGAGTTTCTCAAGTAGACATGGACTCTGATCTTGATCTCGACTGGAAACACCGAGGTGAGATATTCTTAGCTCGGTGGGCTCACGATTGTCAGGACATCAAGGCAGAGATGCAACCTACCAGTGGGCTCGTGACAGATCATAGACATTTCCATGGATGCTATCACACAAGTCATCATGACTGTGACATTTGTGCTGCTATTAAGCAGGCAAAACAATTAAGCCTTATGGTATGGTGACAGATGGTCCAAGTACAAGTATGGTGAAGCTTGGCAGATGACTACATCACTCTACCACGTTCTCGTTCTGGTAAGCAGTATGTGCTGACTATGGTAGAGGCAAACACTGGATGGTTGGAAACTTATCCAGTTCCACATGCAACTGCACGCAACACCATTCTTGGTCTGGAGAGACAAATCCTGTGGAGACACGAACTCCAGAGAGGATTGAGTCAGACAACGGAACTCATTTCAAAAACAACCTTGTAAAGAGCTGGGCCAAAGAGCACGGCATTGAGTGGATATTCCACATCCCCTACTATGCTCCAGCTGCAGGGAAGATTGAACGCTACAACGGTTTGCTGAAGACCACTCTTAAAGCCATGGGGGGTGGATCTTTGAAAAATGGGAAAAGCATTTAGCACAAGCAACCTGGCTGGTAAATAGTAGAGGTTCAGTGAACCGAGCTGGACCGGCACACTCAGATCTGCTACAGAAAGTAGAAGGTGATAGAGTTCCTGTTGTTAGAGAAAAGAATCTGTTAGGTAAAACTGTTTGGGTGTTTTCTCCCTCAGGAGAGGCTAAACCTGTCCGAGGGGTGGTTTCAGCTGAAGGTCCGGGTCACACGTACTGGGTAATGCAAGAGAATGGTGAAATTCAGAGTATTGCACAAAGAAATCTAACTTTAGCTGAGAGAGTTTAATTTCAGAGTGTTGTACAGCTACATCGCGCCCAAAGGAAGAATACTTGAGGAATCCACGGTGCACGAACCCTGAGAACCCTGAGAGCCCTGAGTCAACTGAGAGTCCCTGCTTCCCTGTTTCCCTTTTCTTCGCTTCGTCTACGAAGAGACAAACTGTTTTCCATTTTTCTTGTTTCTTGGACTTCTGAATTATCTACACCTGAGGATAGCCGGAATGGACTATCAACTTTACTTACAAATTGTAGATATTGTTTTAGATTGGATGGACAGTATAAACAGCCAATGAAATTGTTTAGAAGAGGTGGATTGTGACCGGTTGAGGCTGTGTCTTTAAGAAAGAGACAATTGCTGAACACTCTGGCTGAATGTTTTTGATATTTGAACAAAAACAAGATAGTCTAAACTAATTTCATTGGTAGGTTGTAGAGTGCAATTTTGAGTTTGGGTTCTGTTAGTTCAGTCTGGTCTGGGTTCAGGCTGGGTGCAGTCTGTGCTTCTCTGTCCTGTGGGCTGGACGGCTTCTCTCTTTCTGAAGCAGGAACGGCCTTGAGTTAACAGCTAACCAGATAAGAAAAACTAATTTGCATGTGCTTTTTGAGCTAACAGAATTTTTCTTCCTTAATTGCCTTTCTCTCTCTCTCTAAACCTTTTTGGGAAAAAGGGGAGGTAGGGAGGGAGAGAGGGGGGTTCAGGGAACGCCCCTGGCCGGCAGGAGGGAAAAGGCTTGTCTGCATTACGTTCATTGCTGTGTGTTTCTGTAAATATATTGTAAATATGTATATTGTGTACATATTCATTTCATTCATTTATGCCTGTAAATAGAGCTTTCATCTGCTTTTCCGACTGAGCTAGCTGTGGTTTCTTTCTTTGTGTGTGGGGAGGGAACTTTCTCAACCCACCACAGGTGTCCCTGCCCATGGCAGGGGGGTTGGAACTAGATGATCCTTGTGGTCCCTTCCAACCCTGACTGATACTGTGATACACTGCTCTACCATCATCTATCCACTTGGTTATGTCCTCATAAAAGCTATCAGGTTGCTCAAACATGACTCACCCTTGGTAAAACAATGTTGACTACTCCTCCCTCTTGTCCTTGATATGCCCAAGGGCAACACCAAGGATAAGTTGCTTTATTACCTTTCCAGGGATGGAGGTGAGGCTGACCAGTCTATAGTTACTTGTGTCCTCCTCCTTACCGTTTTTGAAAATTGGAGTGACATTTGTCTTCCTCCAGTCCCCAGGCACCTCTCCTGTCCACCATGACTTACCAAAGATAATGGAGAGTGGTCTGGCAATGACCTCTGCCAGCTCCCTCAGCACCTGCAGGTGCATGCCATCAGGACCCATGGATAT
>JAAWVA010000039.1:1773028-1838284 GCA_015227895.2 Colaptes auratus | reverse complement strand
TACCTTCAGAAATAACATATTTCTAGGTAGCAACCTAAGCAATTTAAACCTTTGACATCATTTCATTTTGGGGAGCATAAGGTACCTGCTTGAGGGCTGTCCCAATACAAGCTTTGCAACCTTTTTACAATATATTTGCAGACTTCACTGTTAAATCCAAAGATTGTGTTTCGAGGACTTGATAGTTACATGAACTCTTTATAACATTATTTTATTTTATTTCACAAAATATGACCACAGGACCGCTCTGCTTCTAGTGCAATATTCTTTACGTAACTATCACTGTAGGTATCCCGATTAACCTGGTGGAAGGATAAATATAAAGCCTTAATGAAAACGTAGAGTTCGTTTTTTTAATTGCCTCTTCTCCTCAAACATAGCCTTCTTAAAAACTTCTACAATATTTCTACAGGAGTTTGACACACTTTCCACTGAGAAAAGGTGGGAGCCCGACGCCGCGCCCGTCGGTGGCGGGGGAAGCGTTACTACTCACTGGTTCGTGGGGGGAGAGTTGAGCGGGATGGCCACTTCCTCCTCTTCATATTCCGGCCCATCCAACAAGTCGCTTTCGTCCATGATCCCGAGCCCCCCCAACAAGGAAAGTGGCTGTGGCGGCAGCTGGGGAAAGGCGATAGTACTGGGTTTGGGTGGTGGGAGCACCCTTCCAGACACCTCCGGCACCTGGGCCTGGCCAGTTGCTATCACGGGGCTACCGCCTCCAGACAGCAGAGGGGCAGGCCCCGAGCCTAGCCCTAGGAGTCCCAGCGCGGAGCACAAAGCCGGGCCGCCGGCGCCTGAACCGTCCCCCCCAGAGCCCACCAGGAAGAGGCCCTGAGGTCCCAGCTCTTTGTCCCGGCATAAGGTGGGGCAATGCTCCGAGTCAGCTCCAGCAACAGCTCTCACCATCCCAGCGGAGGTAACCAAGCCGCTCTCCTCAGCCGCCATTATATTGAGCCTCCCCCCGCCTACCACCACCACCACACACTGGGGAGGTGGCGACGACTTCTCCCTCTCCGCGCTTCCGCCTGTACGGAGCAGAGCCGAGACGAAGAGAAGACTTCTCCAGCAGGGACAGGTTCCGAACAATAGCGGTCTGAGCACCTAAAGCAACTCTACAAAGCCCCAGTGCTACTACCCTATTTCCCTGCAACCACAAGAATAGCAATTCCTGCAGAGACACAGCTCTGCACTCTCACACCACACCCCCAAGAGCCAGCGAGGGCACGTGATTGCATGGGCAGAGAAAAGACCATATTCATGAGCCGCAACTGCGCGTTTAGTATCTCATCATCTCATGGAGGCAGTAGGTAGGCAGTAGCTAGGCAGTAGCTCGCGGAGCGCGAGGTAGCCGGGAAAGACGATGGGGGTAGGGTTCCTGCTTCCTCCTGAGAAGTACAAGAGATAGAGGGAAGGAAGAAAAGAATGAGTCCCTTATCAGCCCCACTTCAGGGAAAAGAAAATGGAGGAAAACGGCAATTAACGCCACAACTGCTAAACAGGAAAAGGCGGATCTCACCAGCTTGTGCTAAAGTTTATTCCTCTCCCGAGTTACAGCGTCGAAGTTCAGAATAACAGAAAGCCTTTTGCACTACTTAAAGCGTGAAGCAGTAAACACACATGTAGGTCTGTAGGGAAAACAGGGTGGCTCGCAGGTCGTTCCAGCTCGAGGGGAAAAAAAAAGTTAAAGCAAAAATAACAAGAAGTTATTTAGTGCTACGCTCCCTACAGGGAAAATAGGTCTAACGAAGCACCATAGCTCGGATGCTGCAAGTGCGAGGGTAAAACAAGCATGCTCGGCTGGGGAGGGGCAAGCAGATATGGGTGGGGAATGGTGCCACAGACTCTGGCTATTAGGGGAGGGGCTGGCCGGAAATCGAGAGGAAAACGGTTTCCTTACCCAGCCACTGTATACAGGATGTTGAAGGTCTCGCTGGACACTCAAGTGCTTATTCAGGCGGTGGTGTGCTTCCAGCCACAAGTGGGGCCTTCCTGGTGCATTAGTTTCTGGTTAAAATTGGATAGTATTCTGACAGGATTTAGTCAAGGGTAGTTTTTGATGATGCTCTGGTACTTGGATCCAGTGTTTCTCAGCACACTGGAAGTTACTGTGCAGTTTGAAAGTACTGCATAAGAGCCTAGATGCAAAAATCCTCAGAAAGATCAAGCTACTTCACTACTTCTGGGCCTGTCTGTCTTCAAGCAGGATGACAACACTGATCACTGAGATGGGCTTTTCTATAGCATGGTGGCTGGCTGTCAGGTCGAACCATTCTGAAACTCCCCCTCCATCAACAAGACAGGGAGACAATACAACAAAAACTTTGTAGGTTAGAATAAGGACAGGGAGACCACTCATAAGTTGCTATCACAGACAAAACAGACTCAAGATGGGGAAATTAATTTACTTTATTACCAGTTAAACAGAGTGGGATAATGAGACATAAGAACAAATCTTCCCCCTACTTCTCCCTTCTTCCCAGACTGTCATAGTTTAACCCCAGCCACCAGCTAAGAACGACATAGCCACTCTCTCACTGTCCCCCCAGAGTGGGATGGGGGAGAGAACCAGAAAAGTGAGGAAACTTGTGGGTTGAGATAAAGACAATTTAATAGGGAAAGGAAAAAACATGCATGTAAGGAAAGCAAAGCAATTCACCACTTCTCACCAGCAGGCAGGTGTTCAGACATTTCCAGGAAAGCAGGGCTCCATCATGCATAATGGTTACTTGGGAAGGCAAACAACATCACTCCAAACATCACCCCCTTCCTTTTCCTTCCCCCCAGCTTTATATGCTGAGCATGACATCATATGGTATAGAATATCCATTTGGTCAGTTGAGGTCAGCTGTCGAGGAGTCCTTTCCATGGGGTGTAGTTCTTCAGTAACAGACTACTCCAGGGTGGGTCTCCCATGGGGCCACAGTTCCTGCCAGAAAACCTGCTCCAGTGTGGGTTTCTTTCCATGGTCTGTAGTTCCTGCTAGGAGCTTGCTTCAGAATGGGCTCTCCATGGGCTGCAGCTTCCTTCAGGGCACATCCACCTGCTCTGGTGTGGGATCCTCCATGGGCTGCAGGGTGGGCATCTGCTGCATCATGAACCACCATGGGCTGCCTGGGGACAGTCTACAGCTCCATGGTCTTCTCCACAGGCTGCCTGGAGCACCTCCTCCTTATTCACTGACCTTAGAATCATAGAATCATTTTGGTTGGAAAAGACCTTTACAGAATCACGGAATTGCCTAGATTGGAAAAGACCTGGCAGATCATCAAGTCTGATCATTAACCTAATGCTGACAAGTTCTTGACTAAACTGTATCCCTAAGCACTACATCTACAAGACTGAAATATTTCCAGAGATGGGAACTCCACCACCTCCCTGGGCAAGCTGTTCCAATGCCTGATAACCCTTTCAGTAAAAAAAATCTTCTTAATATCCAATCTAAACTTACTGTGGTATAACTTAAGGCCTTTTCTCTGTACTTGTTACTTGTTTGAACAGACTGACCCCCAACTCTCTACAAGCTCCTTTCAGGTAGTTGTAGAGAGCAATAAGGTCTCTCCTCATCCTCCAGGCTAAACAACCCCAGTTCTCTCAGCCACTCCTCATAAGACATGCTCTAGGCCCTTTACATGCTCTAGGCCCCTTGATCATGGGGCAACTTTTACTGCACCCGAACTGCTGTGTCCTGATGGGGTGCAATTATCTAGAAAGGGTAAGAGAGTCCTAGCACTAGAGTTGGCAGGGCTCATTAAGAGGGCTTTAAACTAGGTCTGAAGGGGGTGGGTGAGTGTGACCGGTTTAGGCTGTGCCTTTAAGGAAGGCACAGTTGCTGGAATAATCTGGCTGAATGTTTTTGATATTTAAACAAAAACAAGATAGTCTAAACTAATTTCATTGGTAGAATGCAACTTTAAGTTCTGTCAGTTCAGTCTGGGTTCAGGCTGTGTTCAGTCTGTTCCCTCTGTTCGTGTGGGCCTGTTTCTCCCTCTGAAGCAACAGCTTTGCCTGACAGGAGCGACCTTGAATTAACAAAGCTAACCAGATAAGAAAACTAATTCTTGCATACGCTTTGAGCTAACAGATTTTTTCTCCTTAATTGCCTTTCTCTCTCTAACCCTTTTTGGGAAAAAAGGGAGGTAGGGAGGGAGAGAGGGGGGTTTGGGGAACCTCCCGGCCGGCTGGAGGGAAAAAGTTCTTCTGTATTACGTTCATTGCTGTATATTTTTTTATATATTGTAAATACTCTATATTTGAGTACATATTCATTGCATTCCATTTATGCATGTAAATATAGCTTATTTCATTTGCTTTTCCGACTGAGTTAGCTGTGGTTTCTTTGTGTGTGGGGGAGAATTTTCTCACCCTACCACAGTGAGGAAAACAGTCCCTCTGAAGAGGAAAGAATGGGGCACAAATTAGGGTTAATTGAGAAGTCGAGAGCCCAGCTGAAGTGCATGTACACCAATGCACGGGGCATGGGCAATAAGCAAAAGGAGCTGGAAGTCCTGATCCACCAAGGTGACTATGATATAGTTGCCATCTCAGAAACATGGCGGGATGACATGCACGATTGGAGTGATACACTGGGGGGTTACAGGCTCTTCAGGAGAGACAGGCAAGGGAGAAGAGGAGGAGGGGTGGCTCTGTATATTAGGGAGTCACTCTCTACCACAGAGCTAGAGGTGGAGGATGAAGGGATTGAGAGCCTGTAGGTTAAAATCAGAGGGAGGCCTAACAAATCTGACATCCTGGTTGGAGTCTGTTATAGACCACCCAACCAGGATGAGGAGGCACACAAAATATTCTATAAGCAATTGGAGGCTGTCTCAAGATCATCAGATCTTGCCCTTGTGGGTGACTTTAACCTGCCAGATATCTGCTGGGAACTTAATTCAGCAGAGAGGAGGCAGTCCAGAAGATTCCTGGAGCGCATGGAGGACAGCTTCCT
Source organism: Colaptes auratus (assembly GCA_015227895.2). NCBI lineage: Eukaryota > Metazoa > Chordata > Aves > Piciformes > Picidae > Colaptes > Colaptes auratus. Next base: position 1,833,336 of record JAAWVA010000039.1, on the reverse strand, counting down.
GATGCAGCTGTTAAGTGAGCCTACCAGGGGTCAGACTCTGCTTGACCTGCTGTTCTCCAACAGAGAATGGCTGGTGGGAGACATGGTGGGAGACATGACTGCGGGAGGCTGCCTAGGGGGCAGTGACCACGAGATAGTGAAGTTTTCAATATGCAGGGAGATAGGGAGGAGCACTAACAGAACGCTCACCTTGGACTTCCGGAGGGCAAACTTCTTGAGGGCAGCCCTCAAGAACCAAGGGGTCCAGGATAGTTGGACGTACTTCAAACAGGAGTTCTTGAAGGCACAGGATCTGACAGTACCCATGTGCCAAAAGATGAGCCGGCGGGGAAGGCGACCGGCCTGGATGAGCAAGCAGCTCCTGGGAGAATTAAGGGAAAAAAAGAGGCTGTATCACCTTTGGAAGGAGAAGAAGGGCTTCTCGAGGTATGTTTAAGGAAGTTGTTAGATTATGTAGGAAAAAAATTAGAGAGGCAAAGGCCCAGTTAGAACTTAAGTTGGCCACCTCTGTGAAAGATAATGAAAAGCATTTTTACAAATATATTAACACTAAAAAGAGGAGCAAGCAGAACCTCCACTCCTTATTGGACCTGGAGGGGAACACTGTGACTGAAGATGAGGAAAAGGCTGAGGTCCTGAACACCTTCTTTGCCTCAATTTTTAACAGCAAGGCAGGAGGAGTTCAGGATGAGTGGCCTCCTGAGCTGGATGATGGGGTCGGGGAACAGTGTAATGCCCCAGAAATCCATGAGGAATTAGTTTGGGACCTGCTGACACACTTGGACACTCTCAAGTCCATGGGACCAAATGGGATCCATCCTAGGGTGCTGAGAGAGCTGGCAGATGAGCTGGCCAAGCCACTCTCCATCATTTTCCTCCAGTCCTGGCTCACTGGAGAGGTCCCAGATGACTGGAAACTGGCCAGTGTGGTCCCCATCCACAAGAAGGGTCAGATGAAGGAACCCAGAAACTATAGGCCAGTCAGCCTGACCTCAGTGCCAGGGAAAATTATGGAGCAGATTATCTTGGCAGCAAAAACTGAGCACCTGAAGGATATCTGAGGGCTCAGGTCCAGCCAACATGGGTTTAGGAAGGGCAGGTCCTGCCTCACCGACATGATCTCCTTCTATGATCAGGTGACCCACCTGGTAGATGTGGGGAGGCCCTGTGGATGTGGTCTACCTGGACTTCAGCAAGGCCTTTGACACCGTCCTCCACAGCAAACTGCTGGCTAAGCTGGCAGCTCGTGGCTTGGACTGCAACACTCTGTGCTGGGATCTTGGAGAACTTTTTACTGCACCAGGTCAGCTGGTAACAGATGGACTCCATCTGTCCCAGAGGAGGGGGAAGGTCATAGTATATGAGAATTGGCCTGTCCCCCAAAGGGAAAAAGATTCTGGGAAGAGAATTGGCAGGCCTCATTGACAGGGCTTTAAACTAGCTTCGAAGGGGGAAGGGGCTGGAACCAGTCACCTCAGGCAGCAGTCTGGGGGAGATAAGCTAGGGCTAGAGATGAAACCAGCAGCCCAGCTTCAGTGCATGTACACTAATGCACGAAGCATGGGTAACAAACAAGAGGAGCTAGAAGCCCTGTTGCAGCAGGAAAGTTATGATGTAGTTGCCATCACAGAGACATGGTGGGACGACTCACATGACTGGAGCGCTGCAATTGACAGCTACAGGCTGTTCAGGAGGGACAGGCAAGGAAGAAGGGGTGGAGGGGTGGCCCTGTACATCAGGGAGGCACTAGATGCCGTTGAGATGGAGATCAGGGATGACCGGGTTGAGTGCTTGTGGGTAAGAATTAGAGGGAAGTTCGGGAGGGCAGACATCCTGGTTGGAGTCTGTTATAGACCACCCAACCAGGAGGAAGATGTAGATGAGGCATTCTATAGGCAGCTTAAGGCTGTCTCAAGGTCACCTGACCTCATTCTCATGGGCGACTTCAACCTGCCTGATATCTGCTGGGATCTCAACACAGCAGAAAGAAGGCAGTCTAGAAGGTTTCTGGAGTGTATGGAGGACAGCTTCTTATCCCAGGTGCTGTGTGAACCTACCAGGGGTAAGGCCATGCTTGACCTCCTCTTCACCAACAGGGAAGGGCTGGTGGGTGATGTGGTGGTCGGAGGGTGTTTAGGCACCAGTGACCACGAGATAATCAAGTTTTCGGTATTCAGCCAAGCCAAGAGGGGCAGCAAGAAGACCTCCACTCTGGACTTCAGGAGGGCAGACTTCAGGCTACTCAAGGAACTAACTCAGAAGGTTCCCTGGGATGCAGCCCTTAAAAATAAAGGGGTCCAGGAGAGCTGGAGCTGCTTCAAAGAAGAACTCTTGAAGGTTCAGGAACAGGCTGTGCCAGTGTCCCGGAAGATGAGCCGCCGGGGCAGACGGCCAGCCTGGTTGGTCAATGAACTCTTAATAGAACTAAGGGAAAAAAAGAGGGTGTACCATCTCTGGAAGAAAGGGGAGGCAACCTACGGAATGTTTAGGGATGTTGCTAGGACATGCAGAAAGAAAATTAGGGAGGCAAAAGCCCATTTAGAACTTAGACTGGCCTCTGCTGTGAAGGACAACAAAAAGTCCTTCTATAAATACATCAATAGCAAGAGGAAGGGCAAGGACAACCTCCACTCCTTGGTTGACACGGAGGGGAAGGTTGTAACAAAGGATGAGGAAAAGGCAGAGGTACTTAACACCTTCTTTGCTTCAATCTATCCTAGCATGGCAGAACATCTTCCAGACAGCTGGCCTGCAGAGCTGGCAGAAGGAACCAGGGAGCTGCATAGTTTCCCGCTGCTCCAGGAGGTAGTTAGAGATCTTCTGAGCCGCTTGGACCCCCACAAGGCCATGGGACCAGATGGGATCCATCCTAGGGTGCTGAGAGAGCTGGCAGATGAGCTGGCCAAGCCGCTCTCCATCATTTTTCAGCAGTCCTGGCTCACTGGAGAGGTCCCAGAAGACTGGAAGCTGGCCAACGTGGTGCCCATCCACAAGAAGGGCCGGTTGGATGAGCCAGGGAATTATAGGCCTGTCAGCCTGACCTCAGTGCCAGGCAAGATTATGGAACAGGTCATCTTGAGTGCGATCATGCAGCACTTACAGGATGGCCAAGGGATCAGGCCTAGCCAGCATGGCTTTAGGAAGGGCAGGTCCTGCTTGACCAACCTGATCTCCTTCTATGATCAGGTGACCCGCCTGGTTGATGTGGGGAGGCCTGTGGATGTGGTCTACCTGGACCTCAGCAAGGCCTTTGACACCGTCCCCCACAGCAAACTCCTGGCCAAGCTGGCAGCCCATGGCTTGGATGGGAGCACACTGCGTTGGGTTAGGAACTGGCTGGAGGGCCGAGCCCAGAGAGTGGTGGTGAATGGTGCCACATCCGGCTGGCGGCCAGTCACTAGTGGTGTGCCCCAGGGATCGGTGCTGGGCCCCATGCTCTTCAACATCTTTATTGATGATCTGGATGAGGGCATTGAGTCCATCATCAGTAAATTTGCGGACGACACCAAGCTGGGGGCAGTAGTTGATCTGCTGGAGGGCAGAGAGGCTTTGCAGAGGGACCTCGACAGGCTGGACAGATGGGCAGAGTCCAACGGCATGAGATTTAACACATCCAAGTGCCGGGTTCTGCACATTGGCCACAACAACCCCATGCAGTGCTACAGGCTGGGGTCAGAGTGGTTGGAGAGCGGCCAGGCAGAGAGGGACCTGGGGGTGCTGGTTGATTGTAGGTTGAACATGAGCCTGCAGTGTGCCCAGGCAGCCAAGAAGGCCAATGGCATCCTAGCCTGCATCAGAAACAGTGTGGCCAGCAGGAGCAGGGAGGTCATTCTGCCCCTGTACACTGCACTGGTTAGGCCGCACCTTGAGTACTGTGTCCAGTTCTGGGCCCCTCAGTTTAGGAAAGATGTTGTCTTACTGGAGCGTGTCCAGAGAAGGGCAACAAAGTTGGTGAGGGGTTTGGAAGACAAGCCCTATGAGGAGAGGCTGAGGGAGCTGGGGTTGCTTAGCCTGGAGAAGAGGAGACTGAGGGGTGACCTTATTGCTCTCTACAACTACCTGAAGGGAGGTTGTAGCCAGGCGGAGGTTGGTCTCTTCTCCAGGCAGCCAGTACCAGAACAAGAGGACACAGTCTCAGGCTGCGCCAGGGCAGGTTTAGACTTGAAGTTAGGAAGAAGTTCTATACTGAGAGAGTGATTGCCCACTGGAATCAGCTGCCTGTGGAAGTGGTGGAGTCACCTTCATTGGAGGTATTCAAGAAGAGGCTTGATGGGGTGCTTGGTGCCAGGGTTTAGGTTTTTTTTAGTTGTTTAGGTGGGTTGTATTGTACTGTATTGTACTGTATTGTACTCTTTTGTACTGTATTGTACTGTATGGTACTGTATTGTATTTTAGGTGGGTTGGATTGGTTGATGGGTTGGACGTGATGATCTTGAAGGTCTCTTCCAACCTGTTGTTGTATTGTATTGTATTGTATTGTATTGATAGGAAATGGCTGGGGGCCGAGCCCAGAGAGTGGTGGTGAATGGTGCACATCCAATGGAGGCCAGTCACCAGTGGCATCCCCTAGGGATCAGTGCTGGGACCCATACTCTTTAATATCTTCATTGATGACCTGGACGAGGGGATTGAGTCAGTCATCAGCAAATTTGCAGATGACACCACATTGGGAGTGGATGTTGATCTGTTAGAGGACAAAAGGGCCCTGCAGAGGGACCTTGATTGACTGGACAGAAGGGCAGAGTCCAATATGATGGCATTCAACAAATCCAAGTGCCGGGTGCTGCACTTTGGCCACAGCAACCCCATGCAGAGCTACAGGCTGTGGTCAGAGTGGCTGGAGAGCTCCAAACAGAGAGGGACCTGGGGGTGCTGATTGACAGCTGCCTAAACATGAGCCAGCAGTGTGCCCAGGTGGCCAAGAGGGCCAATGGCATCCTGGCCGGCATTAGGAATAGTGTGGCCAGCAGGAGCAGGGAGGTCATTGTGCCCCTGTACTCTGCTTTGGTTAGGCCACACCTTGAGTACTGTGTCCAGTTCTGGGCCCCTCCATTTAAGAAGGACATCGAGACACTTGAACGTGTCCCAGAGAAGGGCAACAAGGCTGGTGAGAGGCCTTGAGCACAAGCCCTATGAGGAGAGGCTGAGGGAGCTGGGATTGTTTAGCCTGGAGAAGAAGAGGCTCAGGGAAGACCCCATTGCTCTCTACAACTACCTGAAAGGTGGTTGTAGCCAGGAAGGGGTTGGCCTCTTCTCTCTATCAACCAGCACCAGGACAAGGGGACACAGTCTCAAGCTGCACCAGGGGAGGTTTAGGTTGGAGGTTAGGAGGAAGTTCTACACAGAGGGAATGATTTCCCATTGGAATGGGCTGCCCAGGGAGGTGGTGGAGTCGCCATCATTGGAGGTGTTCAGGAGACAACTTGATAGGGTGCTTGGTTGCATGGTTTAGTTGATTAGGTCGTGTTGGATGATAGCTTGGACAAGATGATCTTGAAGGTCTCTTCCAACCTGGTTTGTTCTAGTCTAGTCTAGTCTAGTCTAGTCTAGTCTATTCCTGATACAGGCCAGGATGCCATTTGCCCTCTTGGCCACCTGGGCACACTGCTGGCTCATGTTCAGCTGGCTATCAATCAACACCCCCAGATCCCTCTCTGCTAAGCAGCTTTCCACCCACTCCTCCTCAAGCCTGTAGTGCTGCTGGTGGTATTTGAAGAAAAAGAAAAAAAGGGGTAGGGGAAAACAGAAGGAGCTAAATCTACCAAAAAATAATCTGGAGTCATTTGGAAGTAAGAGAAGTAATTTTTTTAACAAAATATGTGGTGGGTTGAAGTTTCCCATTCACATTAACTAAGCATGACTCACTCAGTTGGAAGCAAATGGGAGCTGTATTTACAAAGCAAAAATGACACTCTACAATGGAATGCAATTAATAGGTATTTACAATCAGAAAACAGCACAGAAAACTCCCTGTACCCCCTCCAGCTTTCTGGGAGAGCAGGGAAGCTGCTCCACTCCCCCCAAATCTCCTCCCCCTTCCTGCAACAGAAGAAAAGAGAAGCCAAGAGAAAGGAATGTTAGTCTTATGTCCAAGGCCAGCCAGAAGCAGGTTATCTCTCCTGAGCAAAGCAGAAAGCAGCTAAAACCACAGGAAAAATGAAAAGGAATGGGAATGGAAGTGAAATGTGAACGATCGTTAGTGTATATCTGCGTCCATCCCACTCATTTTATCCAATGAATTTGGTTAGAATAATCTTTTGTTTTCCTTTTTACACCCAATAGTGAATTACTTATATTTTTCTACTTTTCTGCTCGAAATCTACAGCTAAATATTAAAGGCATAGCCTAAAACTGATGCAGTCCACCCCTTCTAAATGATTTCATTGGCTGTTAATATTATCCATCTAATCTAAGACAATATCTACAATTCATAACTAAAGTTCATTGCCACGATTAAGAGACGGGACTCAGCCTGATGCAGGCCAGGTGTCCAGTTTATTACACAAAATCCTTTATAAAAGCTTATACAATACAAAAAAGCAGTCTACTACTGGAGCAGGGGACCCGTTACAACAATCTGGTATGTCTCAAGTCTTCCACACTCCAGTCATAACAACCATTCGTCATCAAATGTATGCCCTCCTCCAACCACACTGCTGGATCGTAATTCACAAGCCATCAAGGCCAACACTATCCCCTCTTATCAGGCCAGCAGTGCTTGGAGCTCGGCTCTCCAAGATTTAACCCTTCAATTCCCCCTTCTGTTATATAACAAGAATCCCTTTAACAAAGCAACTAATCAAACTCTATAAGTATTACAATAAACAAGGCAAAGAAAGTAGCAAAAAGAATAAAGCAATAAAAGCATACATAATCGTTCTAAGAAAACTACAAATCCAGAGAAAAAGTCCCCAATTACCAAGCAATTTAAAAGATGAAAGAACTAGCCACTTATCCAAAGACAGTCCTACTAAACAAGTAGAAAAAAGGGGTTCTCAGAAGATTGACCAGAAATCTGCAGCTTGCTGTCTCAGAGCTTTCTGCAATCTTTCCTCTGGTGTTGTATTTCACATTCCCCCTTTCTGTTGACAAATTGTAGGACTATTTTTCATTCCTTGTGGAAGCACAACCCAATGGTATCTCTGCAAATGTTGTTGCATGTTAATGTTTGGAACTGAAAAAGCAAATTTAGGAGCATCATTTGGAGGTAAAGGAATGCTAAAAAAGCAGTCTTTTAGGTCAATAACAGTTAAATGCCAATATTGTGGTATCATTATAGGTGAGGGTAGCCCTGATTGAAGGCTCCCCATATCTTCCATAACATCATTAATCTTTCTGATATCATGGAGCAAGTGCCACTTGCCTGTTTGTTTTTTGATGACAAAAATAGGAGAATTCCAAGGACTTGTGGAGGGTACAATATGCCCTTTACCCAATTGCTCTGTGACCAGTTCTTGAAGTGCACGAAGCTTTTCCAATGGTAGGGGCCATTGATCCACCCAGACAGGGGGATTTGCTTTCCAAGTTAACTGAAGGGTGTTGTGCACCGCAATGGCCCCCTCTAAAAATGGGTGTTCATGGTCATCCCCCATTGTGAAAGCACATCATGACCCCATAGCACCATAGGCACAGATAAAACAAAGGGTTTCACAGAAGCTATATGTCCCTCTGGTCCCTGAATCTGAATGAAATTCAGGCTCTGATGACTTTCTCCAGCTCCCCCTATGCCTGCCAGTGCCTGAGATGCACTAGCTACAGGCCAGCGGGGGGGCCATTTAGCTTTAGAAATCACTGTGACGTCTGCTCCAGTATCAATAATACCACTAAGCACTATTTTCTGCTGACCATACATCAGGACACATTGACAAATAGGACATTTTTGAGAGATAGTCTGTACCCACAGAATCTGTGGATCCCCAGTAGACCCAAATCCTCCTTTATTTCTTAAAGGCCCCTTAATCTTTCTGAGATGACCCAGTTTCCCACAGCCATAACAAACTCCTGTATTCATTGGACCATTCAAAGCTGCAAAAGCTGCAGCCATAGCTTCATACTTATATTCCATCGTACCTATCTTATTACATGCTTCAATCTTTTCTAGCAAGGTGGGATTTTGATTAGGCAATGATTTTAACAACTTCTTACAATCTGCATTTGCATTCTCCACAGCTAATTTCAACAGTAATATTTCCCTTGCCTCACCATTATCAATTTGATGTTCTAAGGCCAATTTAAGCCTATCTATGAATTGCATATAAGGTTCCCGTGGTTCCTGAACGATATTCGTAAAAGCTTTTTGCGGCTTTTGAAAGTCCGGGACTTTAAGAGAAGCCTTTCGTGCCTCTTCTCACGATGCTTCCAAGGCTTCCCGTGGACAGTCGCAGGCTTGCGCTGCCGGGTTGGTATGCTGACCTGTGCCCATGAGGTGATACAGTACAGGGGCCACAATTCTTGCGGCAACCTCAGTGTCTCCATCCCGCAAAGCTTGACGCTTAATAGAAGCCCACACATCGTGAAGATCCCGGGGTAAAAGGCCTGGTTCCCGTTCAGGATCGACAGGACCTGGATCGAGAAGGTCGTCCTCGGGGGGTTGTTCTGCTGCATATGTACCCAGAGTCTTAGTCCGCAGCTTCGGCTTTGGTGGCAGCTTAGAGGGTAACAGAGGAGGAGTCTGAGCTTTAAACTAGGTCTGAAGGGGGTGGGTGAAGACATCGGTCCCTCTGCAGAGGTAAGAGTAAGGCACAAGGTAGGGTCAACTGAGAGGTCGGGAGCCCAGCTGCAGTGCATGTACACCAATGCACGCAGCCTAGGCAATAAGCAAGAGGAGCTGGAGGTCCTAATCCACCAGGGCAACTATGATATAGTTGCCATCTCAGAAACATGGTGGGACAACACGCACGATTGGAGTGCTACACTGGGGGGTTACAGGCTCTTTAGGAGGGATAGGAGAGGGAGAAGAGGAGGAGGGGTGGCTTTGTATATTAGGGAGACACTTTCTGCCTCAGAACTTGAGGTGGAAGATGAGGGAATTGAGAGCCTGTGGGTTAAAATCAGAGGGCAACCCAACAAACCTGACATCCTGGTTGGAGTCTGTTATAGACCACCCAACCAGGATGAGGAGATTGATGAATTATTCTATAAACAACTGGAGGCTGTCTCAAGATCATCAGATCTTGTCCTCGTGGGTGACTTCAATCTGCCAGATATCTGCTGGGAACTTAATTCAGCAGAGAGAAGGCAGTCCAGAAGATTCCTGGAGCGAATAGAGGACTGCTTCCTAACGCAGCTGTTAAGCGAGCCTACCAGGGGACAGGCTCTGCTTGACCTGCTGCTCTCCAATAGGGAAGGGCTGGTGGGAGATGTGACCGTGGGAGGCTGCCTAGGGTGCAGTGACCACGAGATAGTGAAGTTTTCAATATGCAGGGAGATAGGCAGGAGTACCAACAGAACCTTCACCCTGGACTTCCGGAGGGCAAACTTCAGCCTCTTTAAGAAACTTATTTGTAAAGTTCCCTGGGTACCAACCCTCATGAACCGAGGGGTCCAGGAGGGTTGGACCTACTTCAAAAAGGAGCTCTTGAGGGCACAGGAACTGGCGGTCCCCATGTGTCGAAAGATGAGCCGGCGGGGAAGGCGACCGGCCTGGATGAGCAAGCAGCTCCTGGGGGAATTAAGGGAAAAAAAGAGGCTGTATCACCTTTGGAAGGGGGGGAAGGCTTCTCGAGGTAGGTTCAAGGAAGTGGTTAGATTATGTAGGAATAAAATTAGAGAGGCAAAGGCCCAGTTAGAACTGAAACTGGCCACCTCTGTGAAAGAAAATAAAAAGCAATTTTACAAATATATCAACGCTAAAAAGAAGGGCAAGAAGAACCTCCACTCCTTACTGGACCTGGAGGGGAACATGGTGACCGAAGATGAGGAAAAGGCTGAGGTCCTGAACGCCTTCTTTGCCTCCATGTTTAACAGCAAGGCAGGAGTCCAGGATGAGTGGCCTCCTGAGCTGGGTAATAGGGTCGGGGAGCAGTGTAATGCCCCAGAAATCCATGAGGAATTAGTTCGGGACCTGCTGAGCCACTTGGACACCCACAAGTCCATGGGACCGGATGGGATCCATCCTAGGGTGCTGAGAGAGCTGGCAGATGAGCTGGCCAAGCCGCTCTCCATCATTTTCCTCCAGTCCTGGCTCACTGGAGAGGTCCCAGATGACTGGAAACTGGCCAATGTGATCCCCATCCACAAGAAGGGACGGATGGAGGAACCCGAAAACTACAGGCCAGTCAGCCTGACCTCAGTGCCAGGGAAAGTGATGGAACAGATTATCCTGGAGGCAATAACTGCGCACCTGAAGGATGGCCAAGGGCTCAGGTCCAGCCAACATGGATTTAGGAAGGGCAGGTCCTGCCTCTCCAACCTGATCTCCTTCTATGATCAGGTGACCCGTCTGGTGGACGTGGGGAGGCCTGTGGATGTAGTCTATCTGGACTTCAGCAAGGCCTTTGACACCGTCCCCCACAGTAAACTGCTGGCTAAACTGTCAGCTCGTGGTTTGGACCGCAACACTCTGTGCTGGGTTAGGAACTGGCTGGAGGGCCGAGCCCAGAGAGTGGTGGTGAATGGTGCCGCGTCCGGCTGGCGGCCAGTCACCAGCGGCGTCCCCCAGGGATCGGTGCTGGGCCCCATCCTCTTTAACATCTTCATTGATGATATGGATGAGGGGGTTGAGTCAGTCATCAGCAAGTTTGCAGATGACACCAAGTTGGGAACAGATGTTAGTCAGTTAGAGGGTAGAAAGGCTCTGCAGAGGGACCTCGACCGACTAGACAGATGGGCAGAGTCCAATGGGATGGCATTTAATAAGTCCAAGTGCCGGGTGCTGCACTTTGGCCACGGCAACCCCATGCAGAGCTACAGGCTGGGGTCAGAGTGGCTGGAGAGCTGCCAAACAGAGAGGGACCTGGGGGTGCTGATTGACACCCACCTAAACATGAGCCAACAGTGTGCCCAGGTGGCCAAGAAGGCCAATGGCATCCTGGCCTGTATTGGGAATAGTGTGGCCAGCAGGAGCAGGGAGGTCATTCTGCCCCTGTACTCTGCATTGGTTAGGCCACACCTTGAGTACTGTGTCCAGTTCTGGGCCCCTCAGTTTAAGAAGGACATCGAGAGACTTGAACGTGTCCAGAAAAGGGCAACAAGGCTGGTGAGAGGCCTTGAGCACAAGCCCTATGAGGAGAGGCTGAGGGAGCTGGGATTGTTTAGCCTGGAGAAGAGAAGGATCAGAGGTGACCTCATTGCTCTCTACAACTACCTGAAAGGTGGTTGTAGACAGGAGGGGGTTCGTCTCTTCTCCCAGGCAACCAGCACCAGAACAAGAGGACACAGTCTCAAGCTGTGCCAGGGGAGGTTTAGACTCGAGGTGAGGAGGAAGTTCTTCACTGAGCGAGTCATTCGTCATTGGAATGGGCTGCCCAGGGAGGTGGTGGAGTCGCCGTCCCTGGAGGTGTTCAAGAGGAGATTGGACGTGGCGCTTGGTGCCATGGTCTAGTTGTGAGGTCTGTTGGGACAGGTTGGACTTGATGATCCTTGGGGTCTCTTCCAACCTTGGTTATACTGTGATACTGTGATACTGTGATACCTCAATACTCTGTTCCAAATTCCCTTCTTGTGCTCTAAGCATCTCAAATATAATTCGCCACCATGGGAGCATACGCTGCACTTCAACATTCCCTGTGGTAGCAGCATCCCATAACTTCACCCCCGCTTGGTCCCAGATTTTGCTCGTAAACATACTAGATATTGTAACTGTCGGGATGTTCTCCTGCACCCACTCCAGCATCTCCTTAAGATCATGGCCACAGATAACTTTGCCAAGCTTTCTAAGGAGTTCTTGCATTAATTCATAAACGTCTCTTTCTGAGGAACTCTCCTGGTTCCCCATGTTTCCCACGGTTCACCTCTCGTCCAGCAGGAGGGATTGGTCTGGCCAACCGTCTTTTCCTGCTTCCTTTCAGCAGCTCATTCAAAGTTCCGAGGGAATACGCGGCTTAGCGTTTCATCGCCCCATCACGTCGGGGTCACCATTCGCCACGATTAAGAGACAGGACTCAGCCTGATGCAGGCCAGGTGTCCAGTTTATTACACAAAATCCTTTATAAAAGCTTATACAATACAAAAAAGCAGTCTACTACTGGAGCAGGGACCCCGTTACAACAATCTGGTATGTCTCAAGTCTTCCACACTCCAGTCATAACAACCATTCGTCATCAAATGTATACCCTCCTCCAACCACACTGCTGGACCGTAACTCACAAGCCATCAAGGCCAACACTATCCCTTCTTGTCAGGCCAGCAGTGCTTGGAGCTCGGCTCTCCAAGATTTAACCCTTCAGTTCATAGTCCATTAGATGAGGCTGTCATCCGACGTGGATGATTCAAAAGTCCAAGAAAACAAGAAAACAGAAAACAGTTTGTCTCTCTGCAGACAAGGTGAAGAAAAGGAACAGAGACTCTCACTTGACTCAGGGTTCTTAGGGTTTGTGCACTGTATATTACTCATGGATACTTCCTTTGGGCGTGATGTTGTATCTGTACAAAACTCTGAATTTAAACTCTCTCAGCTAAAGTTAGATTTCTTTGTGGAATACACTGAATTTCACCATTCTCTTCCATTACGCAATAAGTGTGACCAGGACCTTCAGCAGAAAACCACGCCTTGGACAGGTTTCACCTCTCCGGAGGGAGAAAATACCCAAACAGTTTTGCCTAACAGAATAGAATTCTTTTCTCTAACAGCAGGAATTTTATCACTTTCTACTTTTTGTAGCAAATCTCAGTGTGCAGGTCCAGCTCGATTCACTGATCCTCTACTATTTACCAGCCAGGTTCCTTGTGCTAGACGTTTTTCCTAGTTTTTCAAAGATGCACCCCCCATGGCTTTAAGAGTGGTCTTCAACAAACCGTTGTAGCGTTCAATCTTCCCTGCAGCTGGTGCATAGTAGGGGATGTGGAATATCCACTCAATGCCGTGCTCTTTGGCCCAGCTCTTTACAAGATTGTTTTTGAAATGAGTTCCATTGTCTGACTCGATCCTCTCTGGAGTTCCGTGTCTCCACAGGATTTGTCTCTCCAGACCAAGAATGGTGTTGCGTGCAGTTGCATGTGGAACTGGATAAGTTTCCAACCATCCAGTGTTTGCCTCTACCATAGTAAGCACATACTGCTTACCAGAACGAGAACGTGGTAGAGTGATGTAGTCAATCTGCCAAGCTTCACCATACTTGTACTTGGACCATCTGTCACCATACCATAAGGGCTTAAGTCTCTTTGCCTGCTTAATCGCTGCACAAATGTCACAGTCATGGATGACTTGTGTGATAGCATCCATGGAAATGTCTATGGATCTGTCCTGTGCCCACTGGTAGGTTGCATCTCTGCCTTGATGTCCTGACGAATCGTGAGCCCACCGAGCTAAGAATATCTCACCTCGGTGTTTCCAGTCGAGATCAAGATCAGAGTCCATGTCTACTTGAGAAACTCTTGCAGCTAGATCTGCCTGATGGTTGTGTTGCTGTTCCTCAGTAGCTTTGCGGTTAGGAACTGAGCATCAATGTGTCTCACCTTCACTGGAATTCTCTCAATTCGATCAGCAATGTCCTCCCACAGGTTAGCTGCCCATATAGGCTTTCCTTTCCTCTGCCAACCATTCTTCTTCCAGTTCTTTAGCCAACCCCACAGAGACTGGCTACCATCCATGAGTCGGTGTAGAGATAAAGCTTTGGCCACCTCTCATGTTCAGCTATATCGACAGCTAACTGGACAGCTTTTACCTCTGCAAATTGACTGGATTCTCCTTCGCCATCCTTTGCTTCTCCAACTCGGCGTGTTGGACTCCACACTGCAGACTTCCACCTTCGCTTGTTTCCGACAAGACGACAGGAACCGTCTGTGAACAAAGCATATTGCTTTTCATCATCAGAAAGGTCATTGTAAGGAGGAGCTTCCTCAGCACGAATTACTCTCTCCTCTGGAGGTTTAGTACAGTTGGTACCTTCAGGCCAACTTGAGATCACCTCCACCAGACCAGGTCTTTCAAGATTTCCCCTTCGAGCTCTCTGTGTTATCAGAGCCATCCACTTAGACCAGGTGGAATCTGTTGCATGATGTGGTGTGGAACCCTTGCCTTTGAACATCCAATTCAAAACCGGTAATCTGGGTGCTAAGAGAAGTTGTGATTCAGTTCCAATCATTTCAGAAGCTGCTTTTACTCCTTCATAGGCAGCTAGAATCTCTTTCTCTGTTGGAGTATAATTAGCCTCTGAACCTCTGTAACCTCTACTCCAGAAACCAAGAGGTCGTCCACGTGTCTCACCTGGAGCTCTTTGCCACAAGCACCAGGTTGGACCATTGTCACTTGCAGCCGTGTACAAAATGTTCTTAATGTCTGGACCATCTCGGACAGGTCCCAGACCCATTGCTGGAACTACCTCTTGCTTTATCTGGTCAAAAGCTGCTTGTTGTTCAGGTCCCCAGTGGAAATTGTTTCTCTTTCGAGTCAATCATACAGAGGTTTCACAATCTGACTGTATCCAGGAATGTGCAGTCTCCAAAATTCCACTATCCCCAAGAAACGTAGAGTTTATTTCTTGTTCATGGGATTTGCCATGGTAGAGACTCTATTTACCACATCCACTGGAATGTGTCGGCGTCCATCTTGCCACCACACTCCCAGAAACTGGATCTCTCTGGTAGGTCCTTTCACCTTGTCTCGCTTGATGGCAAAACCTGCATTCAGAAGACTGTCAATGACTTTGTTACCTTTCTCGAAGACTTCCTCAGCAGTTTTACCCCAGACAATGATGTCATCGATGAACTGGATGTGTTCTGGAGCACCACCTTTCTCCAGAGCATCGTGGATCACTGCATGACAGATGCTGGAGCTCTGGATCCAGCCCACTGGCAATCTGTTGAAAGTGTACTGGATTCCTCTCCAGGTGAAAGCAAACTGAGGCCTACATTCCTCTGCTATGGGAATAGAGAAGAAGGCATTAGCAATGTCTATGGTAGCATACCATTTGGCCTCTTTGGATTCCAGCTCATACTGGAGTTCCATCATGTCTGGTACTGCTGCACTCATAGGTGGAGTTACTTCATTCAGGGCTCGGTAGTCGACTGTCAGACGCCAGTCTCCATTCTGCTTTCACACAGGCCACACTGGACTGTTGAAAGGGGAATGAGTTTTGCTGATGACTTTCTGACTCTCCAACTGACGAATCAGATTCCAAATGGGCAACAAAGAGTCACGGTTGGCTCTGCATTGTCTGTGATGCACAGTCTGAGAAGCAAACGGCAATTTAATGTCCTCAATCTTGTGTTGTCCCACAACTGCAGATTCATCAGAAAGATCAGGTCTAACAGACAGCTTCAATTTTTGTCCATCAATTTCTACAGATGCTACTCCAAAAGCCCATTTGTAACCTTTAGGGTCTCTGAAACGCCCTTCTCTCAGAAAATCAATTCCAGAATACAAGGTGCGTCAGGTCCGGTCACAACTGTATGCTTCCTCCACTGTTTACCAGTTAAACTTATATCAACCTCCACCTAGTTAACTCTTGAGATCCACCAGTGACTCCCAGAATAGTTATAGCTTCTGATCCCTGATAATTTGATGGCATTATGGTGCACTGAGCCCCTGTGTCAACCAAGGCCCTGTACTTCTGAAATTGTGAAGTGCCAGGCCACTGGATGTACACATCCCATAGATTCTGTTATCTCTGTTACCCCTCTCCTCCCCCTGGCGGGAGGCAGGGCACCCCTAGTTATGGGAACATGCCCACATATGCAATGAGCACAGTGTGCAGTGTTAGAACTGGAGCCACTGTTGGAGCTACTAGAGTTGTCCTGGGAAACTGTTGAAATAACAGCTACCCTTCTGGTATTGCTACCTCGGGTTCTGCCACTTTGCAATTCCCTCAGTCTCCTGAAAAGATTAGCAGTTGGTTGACCATCCCATCTGTTCATGTTCTCACCAAACTGATCACGCAGAGTTATCCAAATACTTCCACGTGACTACCTTGGTGGTCTGTTTTGGTTGGATCTGTTTTGGAATGACCTGGTTTCCAATGACATCCTTGGAGGACGTCTATTCCTCACAGAGGAAACCTGTATCCATCTGGAGGAAGAATTGGAATTATCTCTCTGTGTCAATTGGGAGATGGTATTTTTAAATTCATCCTTCAGCTCTTTCATGCAATTCTTTATTTCACCAGACAGAGTTTCAATGGCTGAAACCAAAGAAACACATGTCATGCTATCCTCCAATTGTCTCATTTGATCAGTGAATTGGCCAACCGTAGGAGAAGCTCCGCCATAATTTCTTGCCACAATTCTGCTTGCCAGAATATTTGCATAATTAGGAGGAGCAAGTTTGATGAGCTTTTTAGCAAGACCAGTTCCTACAGGAATTTCATCAGGATTCAGAGTCTCATGGCCACCATAGAGTACCTCTCTGACAGCAAATTCTCTCAGACGCTTAATTCCCTCCTCTGTGGTAGTCCAGGGCTTAGGATTCCATGGAAGATCATCTCGGGAAGGATATCTCATGAGAGTTGCCATTAAAATGACAGATGGATAAAGAACTGGCTTGATGGCCGCACCCAAAGAGTGGCTGTCAACGGGTCCATGTCCCAGTGGAGGCCAGTGACAAGCGGAGTCCCTCAGGGATCAGTCCTGGGACCAGTCTTGTTCAACATCTTTGTGGGTGACATGGACAGTGGCATTGAGTGCACCCTCAGCAAGTTTGCTGATGACACCAAGCTGTGTGGTGCAGCAGACACGCTGGAGGGAAGGGATGCCATCCAGAGGGACCTTGACAGGCTGGAGAGGTGGGCACAGGCCAACCTCATGAGCTTCAACAAGACCAAGTGCAGGGTCCTGCATCTGGGTCGAGGCAATCCCAGGCACAAATACAGGCTGGGCAGTGACTGGCTGGGGAGCAGCCCTTTATGAGAGAGACTTGGGGGTGCTGGTGGACGAGAAGCTCAACATGAGCTCTCAATGTGCACTTGCAGCCAGGAAAGCCAATCAGATCCTGGGCTGCATCAGGAGAAGTGTGGCCAGCAGGTCAAGGGAGGTGATTCTCCCCCTCTACTCAGCTCTGGTGAGACCCCACCTGGAGTACTGCGTCCAGTTCTGGAGCCCTGTGACCAGTTGAGGCTGTGTCTTTAAGAAAGAGACAGTTGCTGAACACTCTGGCTGAATGTTTTTGATATTTGAACAAAAACAAGATAGTCTAAACTATTTCATTGGTAGATTGTAGAATGCAATTTAAGTTTGGTTCTGTTAGTTCAGTCTGTGTCTGGTCTGGGTTCAGGCTGGGTGCAGTTTGTGCTTCTCTGTCCTGTGGGCTGGACGGCTTCTCTCTTTCTGAAGCAGGAACGGCCTTGAGTTAACAGAGCTAACCAGATAAGAGAACTAATTCTTGCATGTGCTTTTTGAGCTAACAGAATTTTTCTTCCTTAATTGCCTCTCTCTCTCTCTCTAACCCTTTTTGGGAAAAAGGGGAGGTGGGGAGGGAGAGAGGGGGGTTCAGGGAACCCCCCTGGCCGGCTGGAGGGAAAAGGTTTTTCTGCATTGTGTTCATTGCTGTATTTTTCTGTATATGTTGTAGAATGGCTTAAATCTAAGGGACATGACTCTGTGGAACAGCTACTTGAGCAGAATGTGTAGGCCTTACTCCATCTTGTTGTTTACTGCTCATAGTTAGCTGACTTGCTGAAGCAGCAAGGACACTAAGGCCTCATAGCTGTTCTCGCAGCTGTGTGTTTGTAAGATAACTGGGTGGGAAAGGAACAGCTAGGTAAGATAATTGGATGGGAAAGGAAGAGCTAGTGAGAAGGGAGTTTTCTTGGAATGTACACAGAGCCTTTGATATTGTACACAGACCTAATTGCAGGTGGGCTGGATATTATAATGTCGCCTTCAGTCAGAGACCAATAGAATAGTGACACTTGTGCATATTTAGCTGAGATGCTATATAAGCTGTGTATCTGGGCAAGAAAGTTGAAGCGTGCTTATCAATCACATTGATTGCTGCTGTCTTCCCTCGCCGCTCTCCGATATCTGGCGCCCGAGAAGAGGGACGGACGATCCAGTGGGGTAAGGGAGAGAACCCCCGACGCGGGATAGGAGGCCTGCGGAGACCTTCTTGCGGTCAGGGCGGTGGCGAGCCCGGAAAGCATCGATTAGCAGCGAATCGAGGGGCAAAAGTGCGACTCAACGCTGGCGTAGGGAGTTCGTACCGTGCCTGAGCTGGGTTTCCTGAATTGGAATTAAGCTCGCCGTCTGGGTAAGGGCTGCTACTCGGCTTCCACGGGTTTTTGAAGGCTGCACTAAGGGATGGAAAGCGAAGTAGCTCTTAACTTATTTTTAAGTTTCCTTGAGAACGCAGTGTAGAGGATGTGGATTTAAAGAGCATCCTGAACGTTTATTACAGTTTGGTAGGGAGAATGGTTTTTTCAAGTCGTCAGAAGATGTGTTTAGTGTTGATGTATTGGAGAGAATATGGAAACAAACTGTGGGACTTGATCATAGATGGTGACGAAAGTGCCGTAAAGCTGCAAAAGCTGCTGGGGAGTGGCACGGCGAAGCACTCTGCGAAACAGAAAAGGCCGTGCTAAACGCCCTCCAAACTGTCCTCTCCGAGAGAGGTATTCACAGTATCACAGTATCACAGTATAACCAAGGTTGGAAGAGACCCCAAGGATCATCAAGTCCAACCTGTCCCAACAGACCCCACAACTAGACCATGGCACCAAGTGCCACGTCCAATCTCCCCTTGAACACCTCCAGGGACGGCGACTCCACCACCTCCCTGGGCAGCCCGTTCCAATGACGAATGACTCGCTCAGTGAAGAACTTCCTCCTCACCTCGAGTCTAAACCTCCCCTGGCACAGCTTGAGACTGTGTCCCCTTGTTCTGGTGCTGGTTGCCTTCTCCCACAAGTCTAACTCCCGTTTGCTTTCCCTTATTGACCTCAGCCTAGACACCTCCTCCTTCAGCTTGGCCACTTCATCCTTCAGGTCAGCCACCAGGCTGAGGAGAAAGTTCACCTGCTCACACCTGACACAGGCGTCCTCTCCCTCTCCCTCTCCCTCTCCCTCTATTCCAACTGCCAGGCTGAAGCACTCTCCGCAGCTGGCAGCCTGGACTCCAGCATGCTGGAGAAACAACTCTGTCTGGGTAGATGCTATTTTTCTACCCTTGGTCCAAGTAATGACCATGGTGCAGCGTATGAGTGAAAACAAAAAACAAAAACAAAAACAAAAAACAAATTTTTTTTTTTTTTTTTTTTTTTTTTTTTGCGCAAGCAGCCGAAAGGCAGCGACTGAGCCGAACTGGCGCCGCCCGCACAGCCCGGCTGGGATTTAAATCTCCCGCGGCTGACGTCAGGCACTCGCTCCCGTGCACGCTCGCGAGAGCACGAGCCCGCCTCAATCCCTGCCCCCCAGGAGTCCTCCCGACCCGCTAAACCCCGAAAGCAAGGCAAAAAGCCCAGCAGAAACTCACCAGGCAAGCGGAGCTGTCCCGAAGGAGCGGTTCTGACTGGCGATTGAGCCGAACTGACAATTCCTGACAATTCTGGCATTTTGAACAGACTAACTATTCTCTCCGTGAGAGGTGTTACTGAGATTACTGGGATTTTGAAAGGGCTATTAGCATGGGCCCGGAATCATGATTTTATCCCCAGAGCAACTGAAGCTTTTACTACCGAAACGCGGGACAAAACTAGAGCCCAGCTGTGGGATGAGGTGCTAAACACCAGCCACCATCCCAGCAGGGAGAAAGCGATAAAAAGGCAGCGAAACTTGTGGTTCAGCGTGTTTGATCCCATTCATCAACATCTCCTTCTAATATCGCCAACGACAGCTCGGATTCGGAAGAGATAACACCAACGCTGAGAAATCAAACAGTGCCAACTTTGTTTCACAGTCCCTCTTAGAAAAATGGAGCGCTTGGAGGCTCGCGGCTACGGCATTCTTACGACCGCACCCCTTCCGCGAGCCCCGACGGCCCCCACGGGCACCGACGGCTCCGACCGAGGCGGCACCGACCGAGGCGGCACCGACCGACGCACCACCGACACCGGCAGCACGGACTGTAGTGGCCCCCACGGCAGCAGCCACGGCAGCAGCCACGGCAGCGGCCCCAGCGGCCATCCCCATGGCGGAGGCCCGGCGGCGGCCCGGCAGCGGCCAGCAGCAGCGGTCACCTCACCGACCCCCCGCCTCCTACGCCCCAGACATTGTCAGCAGAAAACATCACTACGACGGAGGCTACAATCGAATTCCGAAGGGACGATAGTGTAAGGGAGGTGGAAGGGACGGGGAACTGTCCTGCTGCGCCGTTGGAAAGGTATTGTGAGAAATGCAGTAATCGAAGGGGAATCTGTAGATTTTCCTGTACATGCACTTCCTGTGGTATTATTCTGGCATTTGACAATGCTAACGAAAAAGCTAAACAGGTTCTCAGCATTTTACCAATAGGTCATTCTTGAGTCTACAAAATGTTGTTGTCGAGTCCCATCAACACGGTCCTCTGGGTCACCAACCCTGTGCTCTGTTAATTGGCAGATCGTCTACCTCTAGACAGGGCATCCTTATAATTCCTGGTTCAATAGATTCTGATTATGATTGGGCTAAGAAAGTTATGCTCTATAGCATTATCCCTCCTGTTAGTACTATTGTTGGGACAGAAATTGTTCAGCTAATACCATCTGAGTCCCGAGTGCCTAAAACTTTTAACAGGATTTGAGGGTAAGAAGGCTAAGGGAAAATTAGAACAGATTGTGACTATCAGGAGCTGATATCACTATTGTATCTCGTGATAAATGGAATGGTCTTGAGTTTAAAAGGTTTAAAGGGTTTTAAATGTATCCAAACAACCTGGGTCAGCAAAGAGCCAGTGCAATTAGCTTTTACGACGGCAAATCAATCACTGTAAGACCGTACGTGTTAACCCTTCCAGTTACTCTATTGGGTTGAGACACCTTAAGTTAGCTAGGAGCAAAACTTGTTTCTGTTCCTTTTCTGTGGCGGCTACTGGTCAGCAACCAACCCTCAAATTAAAATGGAAAACAGCTAATCCAGTATTGGTGGAGCAGTGGTCGCTCAGGCATGATAGGCTGCAAGTTGTTAAGACCCTACCGCAGAAACAATTGCAACTACTGCACACCTTGCTCCCCCCCCCCCCCGGTCTCTTTTCATAATTTCTGATTGTAATGTCTTTTAGAGTTTGGTTATTTAGAGTTTTGTTAAGTTCTCCTAGTAAGCATAATGAATAGTAAGCATTTGGTATTTATAGGTACTTAGTACATAGTAATTGTAGCAAGGTATAAGGACTTAGTAATGAGTTCACATTGTAAGATTTCTTATGGTTCGAACCTTCTTAGTTGTGTGCCTAGGCATTTCAAAGGAGCTCCATGTAATATAGTTAAGGTTTGTAGTAAATAGTAATATAGTTAAGGTTTGCAGTAAATAGTAATATAATTAAGGTTTGTAGTAAATAGCTATTAATTTTTTTAAGTATTCCTTAGCTAATGTGTAGAACAATCAAGACTATGAGGAAACAGCGTTTCCCATGAAGTTGAACATCGATCACAATAACTGTTATGATAATCTGGGATCAAAAGCATCGATCAGAAGAATGTACCACAGCACTCTGTGAATTTGGACTGAATATTATGGTTGGTTGATTGTTGTGTGATTAGAGAAAATGTTCATATGAACTTATATGTTATCTCACCAGTTTGTTATAATATTACACACTTAGAGGGAAAATCAAAATTCATTATAACATAACATGCATTGTTATTTTAGGTTGGAGACTGCAACAAACACATGCATGCCAAAAAGGAAAAAAAAAAAAAAAAAGAAAAAAAAAAAGAAAAGGGGGAAAGAGAGAACACCCCATAGCAAAGAAGTTTTTTAATGGTGCCAACAAGAAGTAGTTAGTTCATGTCAACACCTAGAAACATAAACTTTGCAAAGTGCTGCAACCCTCTCACCACAAGACAGCAAGAACGTGGCATGGCTGTCATGAAGGTGACGGTCACCAGGGCTGCCTAGCGCTGACCTCAACGCCTGTCACAATAATCCAAGATGTCAACAGAAAGTATCTAATTTATAACTGAGTGTCATGACTGCTTAACTGTTGTGTGAACATTAAGAGATCAGTATTACTAGGATGAGCAAAACCACATTATTATGTGTAATTTTCTATTGGGTAAAGCAATGAAGCCATTTTGCTCTTGCTGTTTGCCCGCAAGTTTTCTGTCTGTGAAGCTAGAGCCTGGCCAGATCTACCTTTACAGATTAAAGAAATCTTGCTACCATTAAACAATTCATGATTTTTGACCATCCTAGAGAAAATAAAGATGCAACATACCACTAAAGCAGATTGTAAAAGACAGTGCTAAGAATTGCATTTGTGTCTTAATCTCTGTGTGTATTGTGTTCAGGCATAATCAAGTCTTCTCTGTCAAAAAGAAGAGTGAAATGTGAAGATCAGAACTATTACGACCTGAGTTCTTCTTTACAATGTTTGCTGTCTTTGACCACGTATTATGCCAACTCTGTTAGAACATTCTAACTAGCTGAACTTAAGCATTGTGCCTTGTATGGGTTACATCAGTCTGTTAGACATGCTGCGCTGCAGGACTTTTGCTTTTGCTGTACAGCTTAGCTTTAATTCGCTTGCTTCTGTGTATGCAAGAGTATCTTGTATGGGATGAGAACAACTCCCATGAGCAGATTGCTCACAAAAACAAAAAGGGGAATTTGTGGCAATGCCGGTGACGAGCAGTGTGAGCAATCTGGCAGTGTAGGCTTAGAGCCTGACATGGTGGAAGGCCATGCTCAGCCTAAGTGCAAAAGTTGCTATCAGTGTAGCAAAACAGCGCTGTGCCTGCACCGTGTAACTAAAGCAGGACACTGGTAGCTACAAACACAGCAAGTTATCACAGTATCACAGTATCACAGTATAACCAAGGTTGGAAGAGACCCCAAGGATCATCAAGTCCAACCTGTCCCAACAGACCTCACAACTAGACCATGGCACCAAGTGCCACGTCCAATCTCCCCTTGAACACCTCCAGGGACGGCGACTCCACCACCTCCCTGGGCAGCCCATTCCAATGACGAATGACTCGCTCAGTGAAGAACTTCCTCCTCACCTCGAGTCTAAACCTCCCCTGGCACAGCTTGAGACTGTGTCCCCTTGTTCTGGTGCTGGTTGCCTGGGAGAAGAGGCGAACCCCCTCCTGTCTACAACCACCTTTCAGGTAGTTGTAGAGGGCAATGAGGTCACCTCTGATCCTTCTCTTCTCCAGGCTAAACAATCCCAGCTCCCTCAGCCTCCTCTCATAGGCTTGTGCTCAAGGCCTCTCACCAGCCTTGTTGCCCTTTTCTGGACACGTTCAAGTCTCTCGATGTCCTTCTTAAACTGAGGGGCCCAGAACTGGACACAGTACTCAAGGTGTGGCCTAACCAATGCAGAGTACAGGGGCAGAATGACCTCCCTGCTCCTGCTGGCCACACTATTCCCAATACAGGCCAGGATGCCATTGGCCTTCTTGGCCACCTGGGCACACTGTTGGCTCATGTTTAGGTGGGTGTCAATCAGCACCCCCAGGTCCCTCTCTGTTTGGCAGCTCTCCAGCCACTCTGACCCCAGCCTGTAGCTCTGCATGGGGTTGCCGTGGCCAAAGTGCAGCACCCGGCACTTGGACTTATTAAATGCCATCCCACTGGACTCTGCCCATCTGTCCAGTCGGTCGAGGTCCCTCTGCAGAGCCTTTCTACCCTCTAACTGACTAACATCTGTTCCCAACTTGGTGTCATGTGCAAACTTGCTGATGACTGACTCAACCCCCTCATCCATATCATCAATGAAGATGTTAAAGAGGATGGGGCCCAGCACCGATCCCTGGGGGACGCCGCTGGTGACTGGCCGCCAGCCGGACGCGGCACCATTCACCACCACTCTCTGGGCTCGGCCCTCCAGCCAGTTCCTAACCCAGCACAGAGTGTTGCGGTCCAAACCACGAGCTGACAGCTTAGCCAGCAGTTTACTGTGGGGGACGGTGTCAAAGGCCTTGCTGAAGTCCAGATAGACTACATCCACAGGCCTCCCCACGTCCACCAGACGGGTCACCTGATCATAGAAGGAGATCAGGTTGGAGAGGCAGGACCTGCCCTTCCTAAATCCATGTTGGCTGGACCTGAGCCCTTGGCCATCCTTCAGGTGCGCAGTTATTGCCTCCAGGATAATCTGTTCCATCACTTTCCCTGGCACTGAGGTCAGGCTGACTGGCCTGTAGTTTTCGGGTTCCTCCATCCGTCCCTTCTTGTGGATGGGGATCACATTGGCCAGTTTCCAGTCATCTGGGACCTCTCCAGTGCGCCAGGACTGGAGGAAAATGATGGAGAGCGGCTTGGCCAGCTCATCTGCCAGCTCTCTCAGCACCCTAGGATGGATCCCATCCGGTCCCATGGACTTGTGGGTGTCCAAGTGGCTCAGCAGGTCCCGAACTAATTCCTCATGGATTTCTGGGGCATTACACTGCTCCCCGACCCTATTACCCAGCTCAGGAGGCCACTCATCCTGGACTCCTGCCTTGCTGTTAAACATGGAGGCAAAGAAGGCGTTCAGGACCTCAGCCTTTTCCTCATCTTCGGTCACCGTGTTCCCCTCCAGGTCCAGTAAGGAGTGGAGGTTCTTCTTGCCCTTCTTTTTAGCGTTGATATATTTGTAAAATTGCTTTTTATTTTCTTTCACAGAGGTGGCCAGTTTCAGTTCTAACTGGGCCTTTGCCTCTCTAATTTTATTCCTACATAATCTAACCACTTCCTTGAACCTACCTCGAGAAGCCTTCCCCCCCTTCCAAAGGTGATACAGCCTCTTTTTTTTCCCTTAATTCCCCCAGGAGCTGCTTGCTCATCCAGGCCGGTCGCCTTCCCCGCCGGCTCATCTTTCGACACATGGGGACCGCCAGTTCCTGTGCCCTCAAGAGCTCCTTTTTGAAGTAGGTCCAACCCTCCTGGACCCCTCGGTTCATGAGGGTTGGTACCCAGGGAACTTTACAAATAAGTTTCTTAAAGAGGCTGAAGTTTGCCCTCCGGAAGTCCAGGGTGAAGGTTCTGTTGGTACTCCTGCCTATCTCCCTGCATATTGAAAACTTCACTATCTCGTGGTCACTGCACCCTAGGCAGCCTCCCACGGTCACATCTCCCACCAGCCCTTCCCTATTGGAGAGCAGCAGGTCAAGCAGAGCCTGTCCCCTGGTAGGCTCGCTTAACAGCTGCGTTAGGAAGCAGTCCTCTATTCGCTCCAGGAATCTTCTGGACTGCCTTCTCTCTGCTGAATTAAGTTCCCAGCAGATATCTGGCAGATTGAAGTCACCCACGAGGACAAGATCTGATGATCTTGAGACAGCCTCCAGTTGTTTATAGAATAATTCATCAATCTCCTCATCCTGGTTGGGTGGTCTATAACAGACTCCAACCAGGATGTCAGATTTGTTGGGTTGCCCTCTGATTTTAACCCACAGGCTCTCAATTCCCTCATCTTCCACCTCAAGTTCTGAGGCAGAAAGTGTCTCCCTAATATACAAAGCCACCCCTCCTCCTCTTCTCCCTCTCCTATCCCTCCTAAAGAGCCTGTAACCCCCCAGTGTAGCACTCCAATCGTGCGTGTTGTCCCACCATGTTTCTGAGATGGCAACTATATCATAGTTGCCCTGGTGGATTAGGACCTCCAGCTCCTCTTGCTTATTGCCTAGGCTGCGTGCATTGGTGTACATGCACTGCAGCTGGGCTCCCGACCTCTCAGTTGACCCTACCTTGTGCCCTACTCTTACCTCTGCAGAGGGACCAATGTCTTCACCCACCCCTTCAGACCTAGTTTAAAGCCCTCCTAATGAGCCCTGCCAACTCTAGTGCTAGGACTCTCTTGCCCCTTCTAGATAAATGCACCCCATCAGGACCCAGCAGGTCGGGTGCTGTAAAAGTAGGCCCATGATCAAAGAAACCAAAGTTCCTCCGCTGGCACCATTCCCTGAGCCACTTATTGATGGTGTGGGTTCTCCCGTTCCTCTCAGTGTACTCCCCTGCCACTGAGGGAACTGAACAGAACACCACTTGCGCGCCTGCCCCATCAATCAATTGTCCAAGGGCCCTGAACTCCTTCTTAATTGCCCTGGTGCCCTTCCTGTCGATCTCATCACTCCCAGCCTGTATTACCAGTAGAGGGTAATAGTCAGAGGGACTGATGAGCTTGGGGATTCCCCTTGCAATATCCCTTATCCGCGCCCCAGGTAGAGAGCAGACCTCCCTGTGGGATGGGTCGGGACGACATATGGGTCCCTCAGTACCCCCCAGGAGAGAGTCCCCAACAACTATAACCCTTCTCCTTCTCTTTGTGGAGCCGGTCATTATAGCTGGTGGTGGCCGCTTGGTCTTAGGCTTGGCCTTAGGCTGCTCCCCAGAGCTGGTCGTTACAGCCGGCGGGGACCGCTTGGCCCTGGTCTCCCCTCTGGATGGCTGCTCCTCAGCCCTCTCATCCCCACCGCCCTCAGCCTGCAGGGCCTCATACTTATTACGCAAGGGCAGCGGAGGAGGAGGAGAGGGCCGGGGTGGATTTCTCTTGCCACCCTTGGCAGGGACCTGTGTCCATCCCTCTCCGTTTTCAGGGGCCCGGCCCTCAGCAGGGGAGATCTGCAGAGCCTTCTCCCACAAGTCTAACTCCCATTGGTCAGCTAAACAGGCTAATGTTACTACTGTAATTTTAGATCAGTTGCTTTTAGATCAAAATAGTTTAAGGCATGTATATTTATAGAATAGAGCTGCTGTTGATTTTTTGCTTTTAGCTAATGGTCATGGCTGTGAGGATTTTGAAGGCATGTGTTGTTTTAATTTGTCTGATCATAATCAAATTTATAAAATGATTGCTTGGTTGGAAAATCATACTCAATCAATTGTTAAAAATGTAAATCCTTTAGATCAATGGTTTCAATCTTGGTTTGGAAAATATGTCTCCTTGGTTATTAGGTCTGCTTAAGGAAGGTTTACGCTGGATTGGTATTGTTCTGTTGATATTGCTTGTTTTGCATATTGCATATGGATGTATTATGAGAAGTGTAAATGAGGTAACATCTCGAGCTTTTCTTGTACAAAAGAAAAAGGGGGGAATTGTTGGAGAATGGCTTAAATCTAAGGGACATGACTCTGTGGAACAGCTACTTGAGCAGAATGTGTAGGCCTTACTCCATCTTGTTGTTTACTGCTCATAGTTAGCTGACTTGCTGAAGCAGCAAGGTCACTATGGCCTCGTAGCTGTTCTCGCAGATGTGTGTTTATAAGATAACTGTATGGGAAAGGAACAGCTAGGTAAGATAATTGGATGGGAAAGGAAGAGCTAGTGAGAAGGGAGTTTTCTTGGAATGTACACAGAGCCTTTGAAATTGTACACAGACCTAATTGCAGTTGGCTGGATATTATAATGTTGCCTTCAGTCAGAGACCAATAGAATAGTGACGCTTGTGCATATTTAGCTGAGATGCTATATAAGCTGAGTATCCGGGCAAGAAAGATGAAGCGTGCTTATCAATCACATTGATTGCTGCTGTCTTCCCTCGCCGCTCTCCGATATGTATATATTGTAAATATTGTATATTTGTGTACATATTCATTGCATTCCATTTATGCCTCTGAATATAGCTTTCATCTGCTTTTCCGACTGAGCTAGCTGTGGTTTCTTTCCTTGTGTGTAGGGAGGGAACTTTCTCAACCCACCACATATTTTTTAAATTGGCGGCCCAACGCGCGGCTTGTGGATAGTTGCTGTCCAGAAGCAGAGCAAAAGTTACTTGATTTATTGTCTGCTCAGGTCGGAGTTGCAAGGATGAAAGTGTTTTGGATTTTAGAGCGTTTGGTCTTTTCAATTTGTTCGGTACTGGTCTACAAGTACTTCCTGGGATTGATTTTCGATCGCTTAAGCAGATACTTGATGTATAAATTGTATTTATGGTTTAAGTATAAGATTCAGCTTCTCTATGACCGGTGCCTGGGATTCTTTTGGCTTAATAGATACAGGAATGTGACCTCAACCACTCTGCCCATAGAGATAAAGGAGTTTAAGATCCCAGTAGGTGAAAGGGTCATTTTAAGTGATGGCTGGGATCCAAAGGTGATTTATTTGATGTGTTTGAATCTGCTGCTGGTGATGGTGATTGCGTACTTGTTATATATGCTGTACCGGGAGCGGAAGGTATCTAAGGCCTGTTTTGTAATTAGGCGTAGACCCAAGAGGAGAAAGAACAGCTCTAACTCGACCCCAGAAATATCTAGTGATGAGGAGAATGGAGGATCTGTATCAGTTAAAGAGAAAGCTAAAAACTCCATCGGAAAGGCCGCTCTGAACGGTGCTGTTGGTGGTTCTGGCAATCAGCCAGCTGCAGCGGCAGCGGCAGCGCCTAACATGGCGGCTCCCCCGTCCTCAGCAGCCATTAGCGCGGCAAAGCCATTTCCTCCTTCTTCTTCGGCAGGACCGGAAGTGTCCTCCACAGCAGCTGATCCGTCTCAAAACCTGTCAGCTTCTGTTAAGCCAGCTGTAAATTCAAACACAGCTCCAGTTAAGCAGGTAGCTGTTTTAAAGACGAGAGGTGGAAAGACCAAAGCTGATTCAGAAGCTGATGCTGGTGAGGGAACTTCTGCTTTAAGAGACTCTGCTGAGGAGGAGGAGAAGATTTGTCTTAAAGATATAGCTGAGTTATTGAGATCATCACTGGATGGAGATGCGGGGCAAATTGCTGATAGCAGAACAACTAGAGGTGGTACTCCTGACCTTAAAGAGATTCTTAGGAGAGTGACAATAAGATTAATGGGACAACAAGTTCAGGGAGAGGAGGAAGAGGAGGAGTCAGATGACATAGACACCTGTTCGTCCCCAAGAGAAGAGATAAGGAATGTGCGTAAAGATTACATCAGATCAGAGAATGAGCAAATTCTAGCTTGGCTTGGTAGATGTTATGATACAGGTGCTCCAGCTCTAATGGTTGGAGACAAGTCAGCAGCTCAACTAGGAACACTTTCAAAGGATAATGGAATAGACAGACATGTAGGCAGGACTCTCGGTAAGGTGACTCTGTGGATACGCCTTTTAATGGCAACTCTCATGAGATATCCTTCCCGAGATGATCTTCCATGGAATCCTAAGCCCTGGACTACCATAGAGGAAGGAATTAAGCGTCTGAGAGAATTTGCTGTCAGAGAGGTACTCTATGGTGGCCATGAGACTCTGAATCCTGTGAAATTCCTGTGGGAACTGGTCTTGCTAAAAAGTTCATCAAACTTGCTCCTCCTAATTATGCAAATATTCTGGCAAGCAGGATTGTGGCAAGAAATTATGGCGGAGCTTCTCCTACGGTTGGCCAATTCACTGATCAAATGAGACAATTGGAGGATAGCATGACACGTGTTTCTTTGGTTTCAGCCATTGAAACTCAGTCTGGAAAAACTGAGAATTGCATGAAAGAGATGAAGGATGAAATTATAAATTCCATCTCCCAATTGGCACAGAGAGATAATTCCAATTCCTCCTCCAGATGGATACAGGGTTTCCTCTGTGAGGAACAGACGTCCTCCAAGGATGTCATTCCAAAACAGGGCATTCCAAAACAGATCAAAACCAAAACAGACCACCAAGGCAATCACGTGGAAGTATTTGGATAACTCTGCGTGATCAGTTTGGTGAGAACATGAACAGATGGGATGGTCAACCAACTGCTAATCTTTTCAGGAGACTGAGGGAACTGCAAAGTGGCAGAACCCGAGGTAGCAACACCAGAAGGGTAGCTGTTACTTCCGCAGTTCCCCAGGACAACTCTAGTAGCTCCAACAGTGGCTCCAGTTCTAACGCTGAACACTGTGCTCATTGCACATGTGGGCATGTTCCCCATAACTAGGGGTGCCCTACCTCCCGCCAGGGGGAGGAGAGGGGTAACAGAGATAACAGAATCTATTGGGATGTGTACATCCAGTGGCCTGGCGCTTCACAATTTCAGAAGTACAGGGCCTTGGTTGACACAGGGGCTCAGTGCACCATAATGCCATCAAATTATCAGGGATCAGAAGCTATAACTATTCTGGGAGTCACTGGGGGATCTCAAGAGTTAACCAAGGTGGAGGTTGATATAAGTTTAACTGGTAAACAGTGGAGGAAGCATACAGTTGTGACCGGACCTGACGCACCTTGTATTCTGGGAATTGATTTTCTGAGAGAAGGACGTTTCACACCAGTGCACCAGAGAGCTCCTGCATCATCTCACCTGCACCTGTACCTGATGTCCCTGCAGCAACGGACTGTACCCAATGTCCCTACAGCAACAGACTGTACCCAATGTCCCTACAGCAATGGACTGTTCCTGACTTTTCCCTTCCAAAGACAAACTGATTCCTGATTTTTCTCCACATCCATGCCCAGATCAAGCAGCACCTACATTGACCATCACCAGAGAGAGAGAGA
The DNA here is from genome assembly GCA_015227895.2 of Colaptes auratus. Lineage (NCBI taxonomy): Eukaryota > Metazoa > Chordata > Aves > Piciformes > Picidae > Colaptes > Colaptes auratus. The sequence goes on along the minus strand of JAAWVA010000039.1, from coordinate 1,802,762 downwards.
GACTTGCCCTGGGAGAGAGTGAGGCGGGATAACAAGGGACTTGCATCAAGGATCTGAATATCACGTGTCAAGATTGCATGAAGGGGCTGTGGCAGAAGAGAGGAAGTGGAACAGAGGGGTGGATTGTGGTGGGTTAACACCGTTTTCTGAAAACAAAAGAACAAAGCAGGGTGGAGGACTTGCAGGTATTTTTCACTCCCTGCAGGGCATTTTTCCCCTGGGAAGCTGAATCTCTTCCACTCCCCCCTCCCTGCCCAGCTAGGGTATAAAAAGTAGGACATCGTAGCTGTTGGCCCCTGCTTTGCTGGCTCCTGCCTCTGCTGGATGAGAGCTACTGCAGCTGCCCTCCTGCTCCTCTGCCGCGTGGTCAGACCTGATCCTTCTCCCTGCTGCCTCCACGCTTCCTCAGAGAAAGGCTGGTTTTGTATTATTCTCTTGTTTTTGTCCCCCTCCCATCCATCCTTGTTCCTTGCCCTCGTGAACCTTTTCCCTGTTATTGTTATATATAGATATATTGCTTAAAGACAACTCTTTACCTCTCTACTTCCAAGTCGACTCCAAATTATTGTTTGGTGGATTTGCTCCTTCCTTTCTCCGCTCTCTGTTGGGAGGGAGGAGGGAGGGAGTGGGGGAGAGATTCTCAGCCTTGCCCCCACCTGAGCTCTTAACTTCCAGTTAAGGCTCAAACCACCACAGCCCGGCCCTCCAGCCAGTTCCTAACCCAGCACAGAGTGTTGCTGCCCAAGCCACAAGCTGACAGCTTAGCCAGCAGTTTGCTGTGGGGGACGGTGTCAAAGGCCTTGCTGAAGTCCAGATAGACTACATCCACAGGCCTCCCCACGTCCACCAGACGGGTCACCTGATCCTAGAAGGAGATCAGGTTGGAGAGGCAGGACCTGCCCTTTCTGAATCCATGTTGGCTGGACCTGAGCCCTTGGCCATCCTGCAGGTGCACAGTTATTGCTGCCAGGATAATCTGCTCCATCATTTTCCCAGGCACTGAGGTCAGGCTGACAAGCGTATAGTTTCCGGGTTCCTCCATCCGGCCCTTCTTGTGGATGGGGTCCTTTCACCTTGTCTCACTTGTTGGCGAAACCTGCGTTCAGGAGAATGTCAATGACTTTGTTACCTTTCTCGAAGACTTCTTCAGCAGTTTTACCCCAGACGATGATATCGTCGATGAACTGGATGTGTTCTGGAGCACCACATTTCTCCAGAGCATCGTGGATCACTGCATGACAGATGCTTGAGCTGTGGATCCAGCCCACTGGCAATCTCTTGAAAGTGTACTGGATTCCTCTCCAGGTGAAAGCAAACTGAGGCCTGCATTCCTCTGCTATGGGAATAGAGAAGAAGGCATTAGCAATGTCTATGGTAGCATATCATTTGGCCTCTTTGGATTCCAGCTCATATTGGAGTTTCATCATGTCTGGTACTGCTGCACTCACAGGTGCAGTTACTTCATTCAGGGCTCGCAAGTCGACTGTCAGACTGTCAGATTCTGAATGGGCAACAAAGAGTCACGGTTGGTTCTGTATTGTCAGTGATGCACAGTCTGAGAAGCAACCGGCAATTTAATGTCCTCTATCTTGTGTTGTCCCAAAATTGCAGATTCATCAGAAAGCTTGGTTCTAATACACAGCTTCATTTTGTCTCCATCAACTTAGTTACGATACAATACAATACAATAAATCCAGGTTGGAAGAGACCTTCAAGATCATCGTGTCCAACCTATCAACCAATCCAATCCACCTAAACAACCAGATCATGGCACCCAGTACCCCATCAAGCCTCTTCCTGAACACCTCCAATGATGGTGACTCCACCACCTCCCTGGGCACACCATTCCAATGGGCAATCACTCCCTCTGTAAAGAACTTCCTCCTAACATCCAGTCTAAACCTCCCCTGGTGCAGCCTGAGACTGTGTCCTCTTGTTCTGGTGCTGCCTGCCTGGGAAAAGATACCAACCTCTGCCTGTCTACAATCTCCCTTCAGGTAGTTGTAGAGAGCAATAAGGTCACCCCTCAGTCTCCTCTTCTCCAGGCTAAGCAACCCCAGCTCCCTCAGCCTCTCCTCATAGGGCTTGTCTTCCAAACCCCTCACCAACCTTGTTGCCCTTCTCTGGACACGTTCCAGCAAGTCAACATCCTTCCTAAACTGAGGGGCCCAGAACTGGACACAGTACTCCAGGTGTGGCCTAACCAGTGCAGTGTACAGGGGCAGAATGACCTCCCTGCTCCTGCTGGCCACACTGTTCCTGATGCAGGCCAGGCTGCCACTGGCCCTCTTGGCTGCCTGGGCACACTGCAGGCTCATGCTCAGCCTACAATCAACCAGCACCCCCAGGTCCCTCTCTGCCTGGCCGCTCTCCAGCCACTCTGACCCCTGCCTGTAGCACTGCCTGGGGTTGCTGTGGCCAATGTGCAGAACCCGACACTTGGATGTGTTAAATCTCATGCTATTGGATTCTGCAGATGCTACTCCTCTAATGGCTGCCGAGGACATGGGAGCCGCCACATTAGGAGCTGCTGCTGCCTCTGCAGCTGGCTGATTGCCAGAATCACCTGCAGCACCGTTCAAAGCAGCCTTTCCGAAAGACTTTTTAGCTCTATCTTTAACTGATACAGATTCTCCATTCTCCTCATCACTAGAAGTCTCTGTGGTCGAATTAGAGCTATGCTTCCTTCTCTTTGATCTACGCTTCATAACGAAACAAGCCTTTAGATACCTTCTTCTCCCGGTACAGTGCATATAACAAGTACGTATTCACTATCACCAACAGCAGATTCACACACATCAAATAAATCACCTTTGGATCCCAGCCATCACTTAAAATTACTCTTTCACCTACTGGAATCTCAAACTCTTTTATCTTAATTTGAAGAGTGGTCGATGTCACATTTCTGTATCTATTAAGCCAAAAGAATCCCAGACACCAGTCATAGAGAAGCTGAATCTTATACTTAAACCATAAATATAATTTATACATTAAGTATCTGCCTAAGCGATTGCAAATTAATCCTAGGAAATACTTATTGATCAGGACACTAAAAATTGAAAAATTAGATGCTCTAAAATCCAAAACACTTTCATTTTTGTAACTCAGATCCGAGCAGACAATAAATCTAGCAAACTTTGCCCTGCTTGGGGACAGCTATGTGGTGGGTTGAGAAAGTTCCCTCCCCACACACAGGGAAAGAAACCACAGCTAGCTCAGTCGGAAAAAAAAGCAGATGAAAGCTATATTTACAAGCATAAATGGAATGCAATGGATTTATACACAAATATACAATATTTACAATATATACAGGAAAATATAACAATGAACACAATGCAGAAAAACCTTTTCCCTCCAGCCGGCCAGGGGGGTTCCCTGAACCCCCCTCTCTCCCTCCCCACCCCCCCTTTTTCCCAAAGAGGGTTAGAGAGAGAGAGAAAGGCAATTAAGAAGGAAAAATTCTGTTAGCTAAAAAGCACATGTAAAATTAGTTCTCTTATCTGGTTAGCTGTTAACTCAAGGCCATTCCTGCTTCAGAAAGAGAGAAGCACAGACTGCACCCAGCCTGAACCCAGACCAGACACAGACTGAACTAACAGAACCCAAACTCCAAACTGCACCCCACAAGCACCAATGAAATTAGTTTAGACTATCTTGTTTTTGTTCAAATATCAAAAACATTCAGCCAAAGTGTTCAGCAACTGTCTCTTTCTTAAAAGCATAGCCTCAACTGGCCACAATCCACCTCTTCTAAACAATTTCATTGGCTGTTCATACTGTCCATCCAATCTAAAACAATATCTACAAATTGTAAGTAAAGTCCATAGTCCATTCCGGCTATCGTCAGGTGTAGATGATTCAGAAGTCCAAGAAACAAGAAAAATGGAAAACAGTTTGTCTCTTCGCAGACGAAGCGAAGAAAAGGGAAACAGGGAAAGAGGGAAACAGGGACTCTCAGTTGACTCAGGGCTCTCAGGGTTCTCAGGGTTCGTGCACCGTGGATTCCTCATGGATTCTTCCTTTGGGCGCAATGTAGCTGTACAACACTCTGAAATTAAACTCTTTCAGCTAAAGTTAAATTTCTTTGTGGAATACACTGAATTTCACCATTCTCTTGCATTACCCAATAAGTGTGACCCGGACCTTCAGCTGAAACCACCCCTCGGACAGGTTTAGCCTCTCCTGAGGGAGAAAATACCCAAACAGTTTTACCTAACAGATTCTTTTCTCTAACAACAGGAACTCTATCACCTTCTACTTTCTGTAGCAGATCTGAGTGTGCCGGTCCAGCTCGGTTCACTGAACCTCTACTATTTACCAGCCAGGTTGCTTGTGCTAAATGTTTTTCCCAGTTTTTCAAAGATCCACCCCCCATGGCTTTAAGAGTGGTCTTCAGCAAACCGTTGTAGCGTTCAATCTTCCCTGCAGCTGGTGCATAGTAGGGGATGTGGAATATCCACTCAATGCCGTGCTCTTTGGCCCAGCTCTTTACAAGGTTGTTTTTGAAATGAGTTCCATTGTCTGACTCGATCCTCTCTGGAGTTCCGTGTCTCCACAGGATTTGTCTCTCCAGACCAAGAATGGTGTTGCGTGCAGTTGCATGTGGAACTGGATAAGTTTCCAACCATCCAGTGTTTGCCTCTACCATAGTAAGCACATACTGCTTACCAGAACGAGAACGTGGTAGAGTGATGTAGTCAATCTGCCAAGCTTCACCATACTTGTACTTGGACCATCTGTCACCATACCATAAGGGCTTAAGTCGCTTTGCCTGCTTAATAGCAGCACAAATGTCACAGTCATGGATGACTTGTGTGATAGCATCCATGGAAATGTCTATGGATCTGTCACGTGCCCACTGGTAGGTTGCATCTCTGCTTTGATGTCCTCAAGAATCGTGAGCCCACTGAGCTAAGAATATCTCACCTCGGTGTTTCCAGTCGAGATCAAGATCAGAGTCCATGTCTACTTGAGAAACTCTTGCAGCTAGATCTGCCTGATGGTTGTGTTGCTGTTCCTCAGTAGCTTTGCTCTTAGGGATGTGAGCATCAATGTGTCTCACCTTCACTGGAATTCTCTCGATTCGATCAGCAATGTCCTGCCACAGGTCAGCTGCCCAAATAGGCTTTCCTTTTCTCTGCCAACCACTCTTTTTCCAGTTCTTTAGCCAACCCCACAGAGCATTGGCTACCATCCATGAGTCGGTGTAGAGATAAAGCTTTGGCCACCTCTCACGTTCAGCTACGTCGAGAGCTAGCTGGACAGCTTTTACCTCTGCGAACTGACTGGATTCTCCTTCTCCATCCTTTGCCTCTGCAACTCGGCGTGTTGGACTCCACACTGCAGACTTCCACCTTCGCTTGTTTCCGACAAGACGACAGGAACCGTCTGTGAACAAAGCATATTGCTTTTCATCATCAGAAAGGTCATTGTAAGGAGGAGCTTCCTCAGCACGAGTTACTCTCTCCTCTGGAGGTTTAGTGCAGTTGGTACCTTCAGGCCAACTTGAGATCACCTCCACCAGACCAGGTCTTTCAAGATTTCCCATGCGAGCTCTCTGTGTTATCAGAGCCATCCACTTAGACCAGGTGGAATCTGTTGCATGATGTGGTGTGGAACCTTTGCCTTTGAACATCCAATTCAAAACTGGTAATCTGGGAGCTAGGAGAAGTTGTGATTCAGTTCCAATCACTTCAGAAGCTGCTTTTACTCCTTCATAGGCAGCTAGAATCTCTTTCTCTGTTGGAGTATAATTAGCCTCTGAACCTCTGTAACCTCGACTCCAGAAACCAAGAGGTCGTCCACGTGTCTCACCTGGAGCTCTTTGCCACAAGCACCAGGTTGGACCATTGTCACTTGCAGCCGTGTACAAAATGTTCTTAATGTCTGGACCATCTCGGACAGGTCCCAGACCCATTGCTTGAACCACCTCTTGCTTTATCTGGTCAAAGGCTGCTTGTTGTTCAGGTCCCCAGTGGAAATTGTTTCTCTTTCGAGTCACATCATACAGAGGTTTACAATCTGACTGTATCCAGGAATGTGCAGTCTCCAAAATCCCACTATTCCCAAGAAACGTAGAGTTTCTTGCTTGTTCATGGGATTGGCCATGGTAGAGACTCTATTTACCACATCCACTGGAATGTGTCGGCGTCCATCCTGCCACCGCACTCCCAGAAACTGGATCTCTCTGGTAGGTCCTTTCACCTTGTCTCGCTTGATGGCAAAACCTGCATTCAGAAGAATGTCAATGACTTTGTTACCTTTCTCGAAGACTTCCTCAGCAGTTTTACCCCAGACTATGATATCGTCGATGAACTGGATGTGTTCTGGAGCACCACCTTTCTCCAGAGCATCGTGGATCACTGCATGACAGATGCTGGAGCTGTGGATCCAGCCCATTGGCAATCTGTTGAAAGTGTACTGGATTCCTCTCCAGGTGAAAGCAAACTGAGGCCTGCATTCCTCTGCTATGGGAATAGAGAAACAGGCATTAGCAATGTCTATGGTAGCATACCATTTGGCCTCTTTGGATTCCAGCTCATACTGGAGTTCCATCATGTCTGGTACTGCTGCACTCATAGGTGGAGTTACTTCATTCAGGGCTCGGTAGTCGACTGTCAGACGCCAGTCTCCATTCTGCTTTCGCACAGGCCACACTGGACTGTTGAAAGGGGAATGAGTTTTGCTGATGACTTTCTGACTCTCCAACTGACGAATCAGATTCTGAATGGGCAACAAAGAGTCACGGTTGGTTCTGTATTGTCTGTGATGCACAGTCTGAGAAGCAACCGGCAATTTAATGTCCTCAATCTTGTGTTGTCCCACAACTGCAGATTCATCAGAAAGATCAGGTCTAACAGACAGCTTCAGTTTTTGTCCATCATTTCTACAGATGCTACTCCAAAAGCCCATTTGTAACCTTTAGGGTCTTTGAAACGCCCTTCTCTCAGAAAATCAATTCCCAGAATACAAGGTGCGTCAGGTCCGGTCACAACTGTATGCTTCCTCCACTGTTTACCAGTTAAACTTATATCAACCTCCACCTTAGTTAACTCTTGAGATCCACCAGTGACTCCCAGAATAGTTATAGCTTCTGATCCCTGATAATTTGATGGCATTATGGTGCACTGAGCCCCTGTGTCAACCAAGGCCCTGTACTTCTGAAATTGTGAAGTGCCAGGCCACTGGATGTACACATCCCAATAGATTCTATTATCTCTGTTACCCCTCTCCTCCCCCTGGCGGGAGGCAGGGCACCCCTAGTTATGGGGAACATGCCCACATGTGCAATGAGCACAGTGTGCAGTGTTAGAACTGGAGCCACTGTTGGAGCTACTAGAGTTGTCCTGGGGAACTGTAGAAGTAACAGCTACCCTTCTGGTATTGCTACCTCGGGTTCTGCCACTTTGCAGTTCCCTCAGTCTCCTGAAAAGATTAGCAGTTGGTTGACCATCCCATCTGTTCATGTTCTCACCAAACTGATCACGCAGAGTTATCCAAATACTTCCACGTGATTGCCTTGGTGGTCTGTTTTGGTTGGATCTGTTTTGGAATGACCTGTTTTGGAATGACATCCTTGGAGGACGCCTATTCCTCACAGAGGAAACCTGTATCCATCCGGAGGAAGAATTGGAATTATTTCCTTGTGTCAATTGGGAGATGGAATTTTAAATTCATCCTTCATCTCTTTCATGCAATTCTCAATTTTCCAGACAGAGTTTCAATGGCTGAAACCAAAGAAACACGTGTCATGCTATCCTCCAATTGTCTCATCTGATCAGTGAATTGGCCAACCGTAGGAGAAGCTCCGCCATAGTTTCTTGCCACAATCCTGCTTGCCAGAATATTTGCATAGTTAGGAGGAGCAAGTTTGATGAGCTTTTTAGCAAGACCAGTTCCTACAGGAATTTCATCAGGATTCAGAGTCTCATGGCCACCATAGAGTACCTCTCTGACAGCAAATTCTCTCAGACGCTTAATTCCTTCCTCTATGGTAGTCCAGGGCTTAGGATTCCATGGGAGATCATCTCGGGAAGGATATCTCATGAGGGTTGCCATTAAAAGGCGTATCCACAGAGTAACCTTACCGAGAGTCCGGCCTAGATGTCTATCTATTCCATTATCCTTTGAGAGAGTTCCTAGTTGAGCTGCTGACTTGTCTCCAACCATTAGAGCTGGAGCACCTGTATCGTAGCATCTACCAAGCCAAGCTAGGATTGGCTCCTTATCTGCTCTGATGTAATCTTTACGCACATTCCTTATCTCTTCCCTTGGTGAAGAACAGTCCAAAATATCATCTGACTCCTCCTCTTCCTCCTCTTCCTGAACTTGTTGTCCCATTAATCTCATTGTCACTCTCCTAAGAATCTCTTTAAGGTCAGGAGTACCACCTCTAGTTGTCCTGCTATCAGCAATTTGCCCTGCATTTCCATCCAGTGATGTTCTCAATAACTCAGCTATATCTTTAAGACAAATCTTCTCCTCCTCCTCAGCAGGGTCTCTTAAAGCAGAAGTTCCCTCACCAGGATCAGCTTCTGAATCAGCTTTGGTCTTTCCACCTCTCATCTTTAAAACAGCTACCTGCTTAACTGGAGCTGTGTTTGAATTTACAGCTGGCTTAGCAGAAGCTGACAGGTTCTGAGACGGATCAGCTGCTGTGGAGGACACTTCCGGTCCTGCAGAAGTAGAAGGAGGAACTGGCTTTGCCGCGCTAATGGCTGCCGAGGACGGGGGATCTGCCATGTTAGGCGCTGCCACTGCCGCAGCAGCTGGCTGATTGCCAGAACCACCAACAGCACCGTTCAGAGCAGCCTTTCCGATGGAATTTTTAGCTTTATCTTTAACTGATACAGATCCTCCATTCTCCTCATCACTAGATATTTCTGGGGTCGAGTTAGAGCTGTTCTTTCTCCTCTTGGGTCTACGCCTAATTACAAAACAGGTCTTAGAAACTTTCTTCTCCCGGTACAGAGCATATAACAAGTACGCATTGCTTATCACCAACAGCAGGATTGCACACATCAAATAAATCACCTTCGGATCCCAGCCATCACCTAAAACAACCCTTTCACCAACTGGGATCTTAAACTCCTTTATCTCTATGGGCAGAGTAGTCGAGGTCACATTCCTGTATCTATTAAGCCAAAAGAATCCCAGGCACCGGTCATAGAGAAGCTGAATCTTATACTTAAACCATAAATACAATTTATACATCAAGTATCTGCTTAAGCGATCGAAAATCAATCCCAGGACATGCTTATAGACAAGGACCCCAAAAATTGAAAAAAACAGACGCTCTAAAAGCCAAAACACTTTCATCTTTGCAACTCCGACCTGAGCAGACAATAAATCAAGCAACTTTTGCTCTGCTTCTGGACAGCAACTATCCACAAGCCGCGCGTTGGGCCGCCAATTAAAAATATGTGGTGGGGTGAGAAAGTTCCCTCCCCACACACAGGGAAAGAAACCACAGCTAGCTCAGTCGGAAAAAAGCAGATGAAAGCTATATTTACAGGCATAAATGGAATGCAATGAATATATACACAAATATACAATATTTACAATATATACAGGAAAATATAACAATGAACACAATGCAGAAAAACCTTTTCCCTCCAGCCGGCCAGGGGGTTCCCTGAACCCCCCTCTCTCCCTCCCCACCTCCCCTTTTTCCCAAAAAGGGTTAGAGAGAGAGAGAGAAAGGCAATTAAGAAGGAAAAATTCTGTTAGCTAAAAAGCACATGTAAAATTAGTTCTCTTATCTGGTTAGCTGTTAACTCAAGGCCGTTCCTGCTTCAGAAAGAGAAGCACAGACTGCACCCAGCCTGAATCCAGACCAGGCACAGACTGAACTAACAGAACCCAAACTCCAAACTGCACCCCACAAGCACCAATGAAATTAGTTTAGACTATCTTGTTTTTGTTCAAATATCAAAAACATTCAGCCAAAGTGTTCAGCAACTGTCTCTTTCTTAAAGGCATAGCCTCAACCGGCCACAAGCAAGTATCCACAAGCCGTGTGTTGGGCTGCCAATAAATTATCTGGTGATGAGAGAAAGTTCAGTTCTCCCACACACACAAAAAACACGGCTAACTCAGTCGGAGAAGCAGATGAATAAGCTATATTTACAAGCAGGATGAAATGCAGATGGATATATGCACAATATACAGTATTTACAGTATATACAGAAATATACAGCAAATAATGTAACACAGAAAAGACCTTTCCCTCCTCCAGGGAGGAGGCTCCCCACTCCCCCTTCTCCCCCTTTTTTCCCAAAAAGGGTTTGTGGTGGGGTGAGAAAGTTCCCTCCCCACACACAGGGAAAGAAACCACAGCTAGCTCAGTCGGAAAAGCAGATGAAAGCTATATTTACAGGCATAAATGGAATGCAATGAATATATACACAAATATACAATATTTACAATATATACAGGAAAATATAACAATGAACACAATGCAGAAAAACCCTTGCACCCGTTGAGGGTCTAAGAAGTTTTCCCCCTTGTCTAGCCAATGACCCAAATATTTAACCTTTTCCTCGGTAAACTGTAATTTAGACTTTGAGACTTTCAATCCCTTAAGGTTAAGAAAATTTAGCAATTTAATACTGGCCTTTCTTACTTTTTTTTGTTCTTTTCCTGCTATCGGTAAATCATCTACATACTGCAAAAGAATTGTTTCAGGGTCCACCTCAAAGTCCTGCAACATTTGTTCCAGGGCTTGCCCAAAAAGGTTCGGAGATTCCTTAATTGTTGTGTTCTCCGGGCATCCACGTTTTCCCATTCAAATGCAAAACAGTCTCTACTTTCTTGTTTTAAGGGGCAAGCCCAAAAGGCGTCCTTCAGGTCAATTACACTGTACCAAGTATATTCTGGAGATAGCTTGCTTAGCAAGGTATAAGGATTCACCACCACTGGAAAACGGGTGAGGGTTCTTTGATTTACGGCCCTCAAATCTTGCACTAATCGACAGGTTCCATCTGACCTTTTAACAGGTAGTTTTGGAGTATTATGAGGGGACATGCAGGGTTCTAATAGCCCTTGAGCTAACAATCTGTCAATTACAGATTGTAATCCCCTCTTTGCTTCTTGGGAAATGGTTCAGAGGGATTCTTAATTGTGATTTCAAATGGTTCAATGTCAAATTTTCCTACATACCTCAGGATTTATTTCTTTTTCATCTTCTACTGTTAAGGCATATAATTTAATCTTTATGCCTTGTTTATAACTTTCCAAATTGATCCCTAATTCTACCATCAAATCTCATCCTAATAGGTTGTATTCAGCTTCTGGGACCAGCAAAAAGTTTCCTAAAGAAAATTTAGTAGGGGACTCAATTTCTACTTCTTTAATAAGGGATACCTTAAATGGTTCTCCTTTTGCTCCAATTACCCCTATTTTCTCCATTGATTCCTTACATCCCGTCAGGATGTTTTGTATGGTGGACATTTCTGCTCCTGAATCCACCAAAAAGGTAAATTCTTGTCGCTGGGGACCCAATTTTAATTTTATCAAGGGCTCTTGAATGTTGTGAGTCCCCAGGAGAGAGAGCCCCTGACCTCCCTAATCCTCCTGAAACATTTTCTCATCTTGTATTCTTTTGCGACAGTTGCGCTTCAGATGGCCTGACAATAACAACACACTACCTCTTTTCTGGCCTCTGTGTCCCTTGAAGGGGTTTGGCCATTTCTCCTCTTCTACAATAAACAAAATTCTTAGAATAGCCTGTAGTTCATCCCAGGTATAGATAGAGGGTCCTAGGAACTGATCAAGCCTCTCGGCTACTCCCAAAGAAAATCTCTAACATCCCCTGAGATTAAAGGAACAGACACAAATCCTACACCTAATTGAGGCCCGCCCATGGCAATCTCCCTTAAGGGATATTGCAACACCTTCTCCCTTCTAGTCTGGCTTCTAGTCACAGGTCGGCGGATATTCGCTTCATCTGGGCCAGGCAAGTCCTCAGGGGGTATCTCAGGGGCCCCTTTGGAGGAGCTATTGGTGGCTTCTGTCCCTGGGGTCCCGCATATGGAGGAGGAGAAACATCACCATACTCAATTTCCTCCTCTTTCTTTTTGTCAATGTCCTTTTTCTCCTCTTTTATGGTAAATACCTTAAATAGCTGTTGGTCACTTAACCATAAATATGCATATTCACTTTCCTCTTTATTAAAAGGCATCTTGCTATTAACATAAATATTCAAGGCTTGACATACCCAATCTTCAAAAGTGCCAAATACTGGCCAATAAGTCCCCTGCCTAATCTCTTTTCCTCCCCAAACCTCTATACAATAGTGTATCATCTTTTCTTTAGATTTTCCCCTTTGGGAGGGGGGGGTCCGTCCAATTTCTAAACATAATTCCTAAAGGGCTATCACGGGGGATATCAGGGAGCTTGACACCTTTCTTGTTTTTGTCTGTCTTACTAGCGGACTTTAAAGTACTCTGCCCCATTTCATCTGGAGTGCTCCGTCACACACACACACACACACACACACACACACACACACACACACACACACACACACACTCTCTCTCTCCCCTTGTTCGCGACTCAAACTCTCGCGAGTAATGAGAACTGCGCTACTGAAGGGTCCGCACTCGCTTTGTCCTTAATTGGACGTCTCTTACATTAGCACTTCCAGGAATCCACAAACCCCAACCAAGCAGAACCCGCAGCAAGCCGCAATATACTCACGTACTCCTGACAATAGGAGTCTTTGCCTGGTCTTCGTGCACAAATTTTACGGGGTCCTTCCTTTTACTTATTTTACCCTTGTTCGGATATCCCGTAGTCTGAGTCAGAGAGTAGAACCCAGGGACCGTTGTAAAACGGAGGCACCTTTCCCTGAGTTATAGTTCTGACCCAGAGTACCAGGATCCAAGTCACTGCACCAAATTTGTTATAAACACTCTCCATACCAATCGAGAGTTTTAGGTATAAGATATTTTATTGCGGGTAAAATAAGCAAAAGCAGCGCGCTGGGTGGCTGGGGGCCTCCTGCTCCACAACAGCACACATCGAATAAGATTCCACTCTCTTCTTTTAAGGTGGAGGTATGTCGCAACCGTGACAGCCAATTCCTCATGTATAGAATGCACCCTTCTGGCTGTGCAAGTGTGAGTTCCTGATAGGGATCAACATCCTGGTCTGGAGTCTCTTGTGAGGATGTTGATAGTCTTCCTTATCTTAACCTTGTTTCTGGCAGGCTCAGTGGGTGTCGATCCAGCTGCCCAACCTCTGTAGATTTCTGCCTAACAAGCTTAAAACTAAGTACATACTGCTCAAAACAGGATGTTACATGGTCTTATCATTGAATGGCATTGTCTAACTTGATCACAACTCCAGCATTGATCATTTATATGGTTAACAAATAATTCATCCCTTTACTTATTACAGCTTGGACCCCCACAAGGCCATGGGACCAGATGGGATCCATCCTAGGGTGCTGAGAGAGCTGGCAGATGAGCTGGCCAAGCCACTCTCCATCATTTTTCAGCAGTCCTGGCTCACTGGAGAGGTCCCAGAAGACTGGAAGCTGGCCAACGTGGTGCCCATCCACGAGAAGGGCCAGTTGGAAGAGCCAGGGAATTATAGGCCTGTCAGCCTGACCTCAGTTCCAGGCAAAATTATGGAACAGGTCATCTTGAGTGCTATCACGCAGCACTTAGAGGATGGCCAAGGGAGCAGGGCTAGCCAGCGTGGATTTAGAAAGGGTAGGTCCTGCCTGACCAACCTGATCTCCTTCTATGATCAGGTGACCCACCTGGTGGATGTGGGGAGGCCTGTGGATGTGGTCTACCTGGACCTCAGCAAGGCTCCTGCGATTGAGAGATGGAGACAAAACTTGATGCAAGCAAAGTGTCTACTTTATTGTACAAAGTCTTTCCTTTATATAGGCTAGCATAACCAAAAGCAACTCGGGATTGGTAATTAGATGTGTCCGTGCGACAGGTACAGATTCGTGATTGGCTGCTGAGAAAATGCCAGGGAACACATATCCCTTGGCAAGGCTCAGACAGGTGTTAGACAGGTGTTTTTAGTTGTTTAGGTGGGTTGTATTGTACTGTATTGTACTGTATTGTACTGTATTGTATTTAGGTGGGTTGGATTGGTTGATGGGTTGGAGCGATGATCTTGAAGGTCTCTTCCAACCTGGTGTATTGTATTGTATTGTATTGTATTGTACAAAAGACAAACGATCACACATCTCTTATCTAAGTTCAGAGAGAAGACAACAGACTCTATTACAATGTTTGCCAGCTCTAATTCTCAGGTCGTTGTGTGGCTTCCCTGAGTCACAATGGTCGTTGGTAATTAGCTAAATACTTTTTTATCTTTACACAGCTGCAGTTTGGTCCCAAGGTTTGTGGCCTACAAGAGCTAAAACATTTCCTTCTATCAGCTGAGCATTGCTTGAGGTTCTACTCCCTAAATTCATTCCAACACAAGGCCTTTGACACCGTCCCCCACAGCAAACTCCTGGCCAAGCTATCAACCCATGGCTTGGACAGGAGCACACTGCATTGGGTTAGGAACTGGCTGGAGGGCCGAGCCCAGAGAGTGGTGGTGAATGGTGCCACATCCAGCTGGCGGCTAGTCACTAGTGGTGTGCCCCAAGGATCAGTGCTGGGCCCCATGCTCTTCAACATCTTTATTGATGATCTGGATGAGGTCATCGAGTCCATCATCAGTAAATTTGCGGACGACACCAAGCTGGGGGCAGGGGTTGATCTGCTGGAGGGCAGAGAGGCTTTGTAGAGGGACCTCGACAGGCTGGACAGATGGGCAGAATCCAATGGCATGAGATTTAACACATCCAAGTGCCGGTGTGGTGGGGTGAGAAAGTTCCCTCCCCACACACAGGGAAAGAAACCACAGCTAGCTTAGTCGGAAAAAGCAGATGAAAGCTATATTTACAAGCATAAATGGAATGCAATGAATATATACACAAATATACAATATTTACAATATATACAGGAAAATATAACAATGAACACAATGCAGAAAAACCTTTTCCCTCCAGCCGGCCAGGGGGGTTCCCTGAACCCCCCTCTCTCCCTCCCCACCTCCCCTTTTTCCCAAAAAAGAGTTAGAGAGAGAGAGAAAGGCAATTAAGGAAGGAAAATTCTGTTAGCTCAGAAAGTGCATGCAAGAATTAGTGTTCTTATCTGGTTAGCTGTTAACTCAAGGCCGTTCCTGCTTCAGAAAGAGAGAAAGCCGTCCAGCCCACAGGACAGAGAAGCACAGACACTGCACCCAGCCTGCACCCAGACCAGACACAGACTGAACCAACAGAACCCAATGAATCTACCAATGAAACTAGTTTAGACTATCTTGTTTTTGTTCAAATATCAAAAACATTCAGCCAGAGTGTTCAGCAACTGTCTCTTTCTTAAAGACACAGCATCAACCGGTCACAATCCACCTCTTCTAAACAATTTCATTGGCTGTTCATACTGTCCATCCAATCTAAAGCAATAGCTACAATTTGCAAGTAAAGTTGATAGTCCATTCCGGCTATCCTCAGGTGTAGATAATTCAGAAGTCCAAGAGACAAGAAAAATGGAAAACAGTTTGTCTCTTCGCAGACGAAGCGAAGAAAAGGGAAACAGGGAAGTAGGGACTCTCAGTTGACTCAGGGCTCTCAGGGTTCTCAGGGTTCGTGCACCGTGGATTCCTCATGGATTCTTCCTTTGGGCGTGAAGTAGCTGTACAACACTCTGAAATTAAACTCTTTCAGCTAAAGTTAGATTTCTTTGTGGAATACACTGAATTTCACCATTCTCTTGCATTACCCAGTAAGTGTGACCCGGACCTTCAGCTGAAACCACCCCTCGGACAGGTTTAGCCTCTCCTGAGGGAGAAAATACCCAAACAGTTTTACCTAACAGATTCTTTTCTCTAACAACAGGAACTCTATCACCTTCTACTTTCTGCAGCAGATCTGAGTGTGCCGGTCCAGCTCGGTTCACAGAACCTCTACTATTTACCAGCCAGGTTGCTTGTGCTAAATGTTTTTCCCAGTTTTTCAAAGATCCACCCCCCATGGCTTTAAGAGTGGTCTTCAGCAAACCATTGTAGCGTTCAATCTTCCCTGCAGCTGGTGCATAGTAGGGGATGTGGAATATCCACTCAATGCCGTGCTCTTTGGCCCAGCTCTTTACAAGGTTGTTTTTGAAATTAGTTCCATTGTCTGACTCGATCCTCTCTGGAGTTCCGTGTCTCCACAGGATTTGTCTCTCCAGACCAAGAATGGTGTTGCGTGCAGTTGCGTGTGGAACTGGATAAGTTTCCAACCATCCAGTGTTTGCCTCTACCATAGTGAGCACATACTGCTTACCAGAACGAGAACGTGGTAGAGTGATGTAGTCAATCTGCCAAGCTTCACCATACTTGTACTTGGACCATCTGTCACCATACCATAAGGGCTTAAGTCGCTTTGCCTGCTTAATAGCAGCACAAATGTCACAGTCATGGATGACTTGTGTGATAGCATCCATGGAAATGTCTATGGATCTGTCACGTGCCCACTGGTAGGTTGCATCCCTGCCTTGATGTCCTGATGAATCGTGAGCCCACCGAGCTAAGAATATCTCACCTCGGTGTTTCCAGTCGAGATCAAGATCAGAGTCCATGTCTACTTGAGAAACTCTTGCAGCTAGATCTGCCTGATGGTTGTGTTGCTGTTCCTCAGTAGCTTTGCTCTTAGGGATGTGAGCATCAATGTGTCTCACCTTCACTGGAATTCTCTCGATTCGATCAGCAATGTCCTGCCACAGGTCAGCTGCCCATAGGGGCTTTCCTTTTCTCTGCCAACCATTCTTTTTCCAGTTCTTTAGCCAACCCCACAGAGCGTTGGCTACCATCCATGAGTCGGTGTAGAGATAAAGCTTTGGCCACCTCTCACGTTCAGCTACGTCGAGAGCTAGCTGGACAGCTTTTACCTCTGCGAACTGACTGGATTCTCCTTCTCCATCCTTTGCCTCTGCAACTCGGCGTGTTGGACTCCACACTGCAGACTTCCACCTTCGCTTGTTCCCGACAAGACGACAGGAACCGTCTGTGAACAAAGCATACTTCTTTTCATCATCAGAAAGGTCATTGTAAGGAGGAGCTTCCTCAGCACGAATTACTCTCTCCTCTGGAGGTTTAGTACAGCTGATACCTTCAGGCCAACTTGAGATCACCTCCACCAGACCAGGTCTTTCAAGATTTCCCATGCGAGCTCTCTGTGTTATCAGAGCCATCCACTTAGACCAGGTGGAATCTGTTGCATGATGTGGTGTGGAACCTTGCCTTTGAACATCCAATTCAAAACTGGTAATCTGGGAGCTAAGAGAAGTTGTGATTCAGTTCCAATTACTTCAGAAGCTGCTTTCACTCCTTCATAGGCAGCTAGAATCTCTTTCTCTGTTGGAGTATAATTAGCCTCTGAACCTCTGTAACCTCGACTCCAAAAACCAAGAGGTCGTCCACGTGTCTCTCCTGGAGCTCTTTGCCACAAGCACCAGGTTGGACCATTGTCACTTGCAGACGTGTACAAAATGTTCTTAATGTCTGGACCATCTCGGACGGGTCCCAGACCCATTGCTTGAACCACCTCTTGCTTTATCTGGTCAAAAGCTGCTTGTTGTTCAGGTCCCCAGTGGAAATTGTTTCTCTTTCGAGTCACATCATACAGAGGTTTCACAATCTGACTGTACCCAGGAATGTGCAGTCTCCAAAATCCCACTATCCCCAAGAAACGTAGAGTTTCTTGCTTGTTCATGGGATTTGCCATGGTAGAGACTCTATTTACCACATCCACTGGAATGTGTCGGCGTCCATCCTGCCACCGCACTCCCAGAAACTGGATCTCTCTGGTAGGTCCTTTCACCTTGTCTCTCTTGATGGCAAAACCTGCATTCAGAAGAATGTCAATGACTTTGTTACCTTTCTCGAAGACTTCTTCAGCAGTTTTACCCCAGACTATGATATCGTTGATGAACTGGATGTGTTCTGGAGCACCACCTTTCTCCAGAGCATCGTGGATCACTGCATGACAGATGCTGGAGCTCTGGATCCAGCCCATTGGCAATCTGTTGAAAGTGTACTGGATTCCTCTCCAGGTGAAAGCAAACTGAGGCCTGCATTCCTCTGCTATGGGAATAGAGAAGAAGGCATTAGCAATGTCTATGGTAGCATACCATTTGGCCTCTTTGGATTCCAGCTCATACTGGAGTTCCATCATGTCTGGTACTGCTGCACTCATAGGTGGAGTTACTTCATTCAGGGCTCGGTAGTCGACTGTCAGACGCCAGTCTCCATTCTGCTTTCGCACAGGCCACACCGGACTGTTGAATGGGAATGAGTTTTTGCTGATGACTTTCTGACTCTCCAACTGACGAATCAGATTCTGAATGGGCAACAAAGAGTCACGGTTGGTTCTGTATTGTCTGTGATGCACAGTCTGAGAAGCAACCGGCATTTAATGTCCTCAATCTTGTGTTGTCCCACAACTGCAGATTCATCAGAAAGATCAGGTCTAACAGACAACTTCAATTTTTGTCCATCAACTTCTACAGATGCTACTCCGAAAGCCCATTTGTAACCTTTAGGGTCTCTGAAACGCCCTTCTCTCAGAAAATCAATTCCCAGAATACAAGGTGCGTCAGGTCCGGTCACAACTGTATGCTTCCTCCACTGTTTACCAGTTAAACTTATATCAACCTCCACCTTAGTTAACTCTTGAGATCCACCAGTGACTCCCAGAATAGTTATAGCTTCTGATCCCTGATAATTTGATGGCATTATGGTGCACTGAGCCCCTGTGTCAACCAAGGCCCTCTACTTCTGAAATTGTGAAGTGCCAGGCCACTGGATGTACACATCCCAATAGATTCTGTTATCTCTGTTACCCCTCTCCTCCCCCTGGCGGGAGGCAGGGCACCCCTAGTTATGGGGAACATGCCCACATGTGCAATGAGCACAGTGTGCAGTGTTAGAACTGGAGCCACTGTTGGAGCTACTAGAGTTGTCCTGGGGAACTGCGGAAGTAACAGCTACCCTTCTGGTATTGCTACCTCGGGTTCTGCCACTTTGCAGTTCCCTCAGTCTCCTGAAAAGATTAGCAGTTGGTTGACCATCCCATCTGTTCATGTTCTCACCAAACTGATCACGCAGAGTTATCCAAATACTTCCACGTGACTGCCTTGGTGGTCTGCTTTGGTTGATCTGTTTTGGAATGACCTGTTTTGGAATGACATCCTTGGAGGACGCCTATTCCTCACAGAGGAAACCTGTATCCATCTGGAGGAGGAATTGATATTATCTCTCTGTGCCAATTGGGAGATGGAATTTATAATTTCATCCTTCATCTCTTTCATGCAATTCTTTATCTCACCAGACAGAGTTTCAATGGCTGAAACCAAAGAAACACGTGTCATGCTATCCTCCAATTGTCTCATTTGATCAGTGAATTGGCCAACCGTAGGAGAAGCTCCGCCATAGTTTCTTGCCACAATTCTGCTTGCCAGAATATTTGCATAATTAGGAGGAGCAAGTTTGATGAGCTTTTTAGCAAGACCAGTTCCTACAGGAATTTCATCAGGATTCAGAGTCTCATGGCCACCATAGAGTACCTCTCTAACAGCAAATTCTGTCAGACGCTTAATTCCTTCCTCTATGGTAGTCCAGGGCTTAGGATTCCATGGGAGATCATCTCGGGAAGGATATCTCATGAGGGTTGCCATTAAAAGGCGTATCCACAGAGTAACCTTACCGAGAGTCCTGCCTACATGTCTGTCTATTCCATTATCCTTTGAGAGAGTTCCTAGTTGAGCTGCTGACTTGTCTCCAACCATTAGAGCTGGAGCACCTGTATCGTAGCATCTACCAAGCCAAGCTAGGATTGGCTCCTTATCTGCTCTGATGTAATCTTTACGCACATTCCTTATCTCTTTTCTTGGGGAAGAACAGTCCAGAATGTCATCTGACTCCTCCTCTTCCTCCTCTTCCTGAACTTGTTGTCCCATTAATCTCATTGTCACTCTCCTAAGAATCTCTTTAAGGTCAGGAGTACCACCTGTAGTTGTTCTGCTGTCAGCAATTTGCCCTGCATTTCCATCCAGTGATGTTCTCAATAACTCAGCTATATCTTTAAGACAAATCTTCTCCTCCTCCTCAGCAGGGTCTCTTAAAGCAGAAGTTCCCTCACCAGCATCAACATCTGAATCAGCTTTGGTCTTTCCACCTCTCGTCTTTAAAACAGCTACCTGCTTAACTGGAGCTGTGTTTGAATTTACAGCTGGCTTAACAGAAGCTGACAGGTTTTGAGATGGATCAGCTGCTGCAGAGGACACTTCCGGTCCTGCTGAAGAAGAAGGAGGAACTGGCTTTGCCTTGCTAATGGCTGCCGAGGACGGGGGATCCGCCATGTTAGGCGCTGGCGCTGCCGCAGCAGCTGGCTGATTGCCAGAACCACCAACAGCACCGTTCAGAGCAGCCTTTCCGATGGAGTTTTTAGCTTTCTCTTTAACTGATACAGATCCTTCATTCTCCTCATCACTAGATATTTCTGGGGTCGAGTTAGAGCCGTTCTTTCTCCTCTTGGGTCTACGCCTAATTACAAAGCAGGTCTTAGAAACTTTCTTCTCCCGGTACAGAGCATAAAACAAGTACGCATTGCTTATCACCAACAGCAGGATTGCACACATCAAATAAATCACCTTCGGATCCCAGCCATCACCTAAAACAACCCTTTCACCAACTGGGATCTTAAACTCCTTTATCTCTATGGGCAGAGTGGTTGATGTCACATTCCTGTATCTATTAAGCCAAAAGAATCCCAGGCACCGGTCATAGAGAAGCTGAATCTTATACTTAAACCATAAATACAATTTATACATCAAGTATCTGCCTAAGCGATCGAAAATCAATCCTAGGACATGTTATAGATAAGGACCCCAAAAATTGAAAAAAACAGACGCTCTAAAAGCCAAAACACTTTCATCTTTGCAACTCCGACCTGAGCAGACAATAAATCAAGCAACTTTTGCTCTGCTTCTGGACAGCAACTATCCACAAGCCGCTAATTGGGCCGCCAATTAAAAATATGTGGTGGGGTGAGAAAGTTCCCTCCCCACACACAGGGAGAGAAACCACAGCTAGCTTAGTCGGAAAAGCAGATGAAAGCTATATTTACAGGCATAAATGGAATGCAATGAATATATACACAAATATACAATATTTACAATATATACAGGAAAATATAACAATGAACACAATGCAGAAAAACCTTTTCCCTCCAGCCGGCCAGGGGGGTTCCCTGAACCCCCCTCTCTCCCTCCCCACCTCCCCTTTTTCCCAAAAGAGAGTTAGAGAGAGAGAGAAAGGCAATTAAGGATGGAAAATTCTGTTAGCTCAGAAAGTGCATGCAAGAATTAGTGTTCTTATCTGGTTAGCTGTTAACTCAAGGCCGTTCCTGCTTCAGAAAGAGAGAAAGCCGTCCAGCCCACAGGACAGAGAAGCACAGACACTGCACCCAGCCTGCACCCAGACCAGACACAGACTGAACCAACAGAACCCAATGAATCTACCAATGAAATTAGTTTAGACTATCTTGTTTTTGTTCAAATATCAAAAACATTCAGCCAGAGTGTTCAGCAACTGTCTCTTTCTTAAAGGAATAGCATCAACCGGTCACAGGGTTAGAGAGAGAAAAGGTATTTATTAAGGAGGAAATTCTGTTAGCTCAAAGCGTATCAAGAACTGGTTCTTATCTGTAGTTGAAGGTCACACCAACAGAACACAGCTGTTTGCTCAGAGAAGCTGAAACAGGACAGAGACTGGAACAGACTGAGAATCAAATTGAACTAAAGCTAAAAACTGAAAGTTGCATTCTATCAATCTACCAATGAAATTCGTTCAGAATTTATCTTTGGTTTTCAAAACATTCACAATACAATACATACACAATACAAACACAATACAATACACCACCAGTTGGAAGAGACCTTCAAGATCATCGCTCCAAACCATCAACCATTCACCCCACCTAAATACAATACAATACATACATACAATACATACAATACAATACAATACATACAATACAACCCTCCTAAACAACTAAACCCTGGCACAAGCCACCCCATCAAGCCTCTTCTTGAACACCTCCAATGAAGGTGACTCCACCACCTCCACGGCGCCCATCCCAATGGCATCACTCTCTCTGTATAGAACTTCTTCCTAACATCCAGCCTAAACCTCCCCTGGCGCAGCCTGAGACTGTGTCCTCTTGTTCTGGTGTGGCCTGCCTGGAAAAGAGACCAACCTCTGCCTGGCTACAATCTCCCTTCAGGTAGTTGTAAGAGCAATAAGTCACTCCTGAGTCTCCTCTTCCCCAGGCTAGCAACCCCACTCCCTCAGCCTTTCCTTGTAGGGCTTTTGGGTTTCCAAACCCCTCACCACTTTGTTGCCCTTCTCTGGACACCTCCAGCAAGACAACAATCCTTCCTAAACTGAGGGGCCCAGAACTGGACACAGTACTCCAGGTGTGGCCTAACCAGTGCAGGTAACGGGCAGAATGACCTCCCTTCTCCTGCTCCCCACTGTTCCTGATGCAGGCCAGGATGCCATTGGCCTTCTTGGCTGCCGGGCACTGCTGGCTCATGTCAGCCTACAATCAACCAGCATCCCCAGGTTCCTCTCTGCCCTGGCCCGCTTCTCCGCCACTCTGACCCCAGCCTGTAGCACTTCTGGGTGATGTGGCCATGTGCATAACCCGTCTGGACCGGTTGATGCTATGCCTTTAAGAAAGAGACAGTTGCTGAACACTCTGGCTGAATGTTTTTGATATTTGAACAAAAACAAGATAGTCTAAACTAATTTCATTGGTAGATTCATTGGGTTCTGTTTTGGTTCAGTCTGTGTCGGTCTTGGTTCAGGCTGGTGCAGTCTGTGCTTCTCTGTCCTGTGGGCTGGACGGCTTTCTCTCTTTCTGAAGCAGGAACGGCCTTGAGTTAACAGCTAACCAGATAAGAACACTAATTCTTGCATGCACTTCTGAGCTAACAGAATTTTCCTTCCTTAATTGCCTTTCTCTCTCTCTCTAACCCCTTTTTGGGAAAAAGGGAGGTGGGGGGAGAGAGGGGGGTTCAGGGAACCCCCCTGGCCGGCTGGAGGGAAAAGGTTTTTCTCTGCATTGTTTCATTGTTATATTTTCCTGTATATATTGTAAATATGTATATTTGTGTAATATTCATTGCATTCCATTTATGCTTGTAATATAGCTACCGTCAGCTTTCATCTGCTTTTCCGACTGAGCTAGCTGTGGTTTCTTCCCTGGTGTGGGGAGGGAACTTTCTCACCCCACCACATATTTTAATGGCGGCCCAACGCGCGGCTTGTGGATAGTTGCTGTCCAGAAGCAGAGCAAAAGTTGCTTGATTTATTGTCTGCTCAGGTCGGAGTTGCAAAGATGAAAGTGTTTTGGCTTTTAGAGCGTCTGTTTTTTTCAATTTTTGGGTCCTTATCTATACATGTCCTAGGATTGATTTTCGATCGCTTAGGCAGATACTTGATGTATAAATTGTATTTATGGTTTAAGTATAAGATTCAGCTTCTCTATGACCGGTGCCTGGGATTCTTTTGGCTTAATAGATACAGGAATGTGACCTCAACCACTCTGCCCATAGAGATAAAGGAGTTTAAGATCCCATTGGTGAAAGGTTTGTTTTAGTGATGGCTGGGATCCGAAGGTGATTTATTTGATGTGTGCAATCCTGCTGTTGGTGATAAGCATGCGTACTTGTTTTTATGCTCTGTACCGGGAGAAGAAAGTTTCTAAGACCTGCTTTGTAATTAGGCGTAGACCCAAGAGGAGAAAGAACAGCTCTAACTCGACCCCAGAAATATCTAGTGATGAGGAGAATGGAGGATCTGTATCAGTTAAAGAGAAAGCTAAAAATTCCATCGGAAAGGCTGCTCTGAACGGTGCTGTTGGTGGTTCTGGCAATCAGCCAGCTGCTGCGGCAGCCGCAGCGCCTAACATGGCGGCTCCCCCGTCCTCGGCAGCCATTAGCAAGCAAAGCCAGTTCCTCCTTCTTCTTCAGCAGACCGGAAGTGTCCTCTGCAGCAGCTGATCCGTCTCAAAACCTGTCAGCTTCTGTTAAGCCAGCTGTAAATTCAAACACAGCTCCAGTTAAGCAGGTAGCTGTTTTAAAGACGAGAGGTGGAAAGACCAAAGCTGATTCAGATGCTGATGCTGGTGAGGGAACTTCTGCTTTAAGAGACCCTGCTGAGGAGGAGGAGAAGATTTGTCTTAAAGATATAGCTGAGTTATTGAGACATCACTGGATGGAAATGCAGGGCAAATTGCTGACAGCAGAACAACTAGAGGTGGTACTCCTGACCTTAAAGAGATTCTTAGGAGAGTGACAATGAGATTAATGGGACAACAAGTTCAGGAAGAGGAGAAGAGGAGGAGTCAGATGACATTCTGGACTGTTCTTCCCCAAGAAAAGAGATAAGGAATGTGCGTAAAGATTACATCAGAGCAGATAAGGAGCCAATCCTAGCTTGGCTTGGTAGATGCTACGATACAGGTGCTCCAGCTCTAATGGTTGGAGACAAGTCAGCAGCTCAACTAGGAACTCTCTCAAAGGATAATGAATAGATAGACATCTAGGCAGGACTCTCGTAAGGTTACTCTGTGGATACGCCTTTTATGGCAACCCTCATGAGATATCCTTCCCGAGATGATCTCCCATGGAATCCTAAGCCCTGGACTACCATAGAGGAAGGAATAAGCGTCTGAGAGAATTTGCTGTTAGAGAGGTACTCTATGGTGGCCATGAGACTCTGAATCCTGATGAAATTCCTGTAGGAACTGGTCTTGCTAAAAAGCTCATCAACTTGCTCCTCCTAATTATGCAAATATTCTGGCAAGCAGAATTGTGGCAAGAAATTATGGCGGAGCTTCTCCTACGGTTGGCCAATTCACTGATCAATGAGACAATTGGAGGATAGCATGACACGTGTTTCTTTGGTTTCAGCCATTGAAACTCTGTCTGGTGAGATTGAGAATTGCATGAAGAGATGAAGGATGAAATTATAAATTCCATCTCCCAATTGACACAGAGAGATAATTCCAATTCTTCCTCAGATGGATACAGGTTTCCTCTGTGAGGAATAGGCGTCCTCCAAGGATGTCATTCCAAAACAGATCAAACCAAAACAGACCACCAAGGCAGTCACGTGGAAGTATTTGGATAACTCTGCGTGATCAGTTTGGTGAGAACATGAACAGATGGGATGGTCAACCAACTGCTAATCTTTCAGGAGACTGAGGGAACTGCAAAGTGGCAGAACCCGAGGTAGCAATACCAGAAGGGTAGCTGTTACTTCCACAGTTCCCAGGACAACTCTAGTAGCTCCAACAGTGGCTCCAGTTCTAACACTGCACACTGTGCTCATTGCACATGTGGGCATGTTCCCCATAACTAGGGTGCCCTGCCTCCCGCCAGGGGGAGGAGGGGTACAGAGATAACAGAATCTATTGGGATGTGTACATCCAGTGGCCTGGCACTTCACAATTTCAGAAGTACAGGGCCTTGGTTGACACAGGGGCTCAGTGCACCATAATGCCATCAAATTATCAGGGATCAAAGCTATAACTATTCTGGGAGTCACTGTGGATCTCAGAGTTAACTAAGGTGAGGTTGATATAGTTAACTGGTAAACAGTGGAGAAGCATACAGTTGTGACCGGACCTGACGCACCTTGTATTCTGGGAATTGATTTTCTGAGAGAAGGGCGTTTCAAAGACCCTAAAGTTACAAATGGGCTTTTGGAGTAGCATCTGTAGAAGTTGATGGACAAAAATTGAAGTTGTCTGTTAGACCTGATCTTTCTGATGAATCTGCAGTTGTGGGACAACACAATTGAGGACATAAATTGCCGGTTGCTTCTCAGACTGTGCATCACAGACATACAGAACCAACCGTGACTCTTTGTTGCCCATTCAGAATCTGATTCGTCAGTTGGAGAGTCAGAAAGTCATCAGCAAAACTCATTCCCCTTCAACAGTCCAGTGTGGCCTGTGCGAAAGCAGAATGGAGACTGGCGTCTGACAGTCGACTACCGAGCCCTGAATGAAGTAACTCCACCTATGAGTGCAGCAGTACCAGACATGATGGAACTCCAGTATGAGCTGGAATCCAAAGAGGCCAATGGTATGCTACCATAGACATTGCTAATGCCTTCTTCTCTATTCCCATAGCAGAGGAATGCAGGCCTCAGTTTGCTTTCACCTGGAGAGGAATCCAGTACACTTTCAACAGATTGCCAATGGGCTGGATCCACAGCTCCAGCATCTGTCATGCAGTGATCCACGATGCTCTGGAGAAAGGTGGTGCTCCAGAACACATCCAGTTCATCGACGATATCATCGTCGGGGTAAAACTGCTGAGGAAGTCTTCGAGAAAGGTAACAAAGTCATTGACATTCTTCTGAATGCAGGTTTTTGCCATCAAGCGAGACAAGGTGAAAGGACCTACCAGAGAGATCCAGTTTCTGGGAGTGCGGTGGCAGGATGGACGCCGACACATTCCAGTGGATGTGGTAAATAGAGTCTCTACCATGGCAAATCCCATGAACAAGCAAGAAACTCTACGTTTCTTGGGATAGTGGGATTTTGGAGACTGCACATTCCTGGTACAGTCAGATTGTGAAACCTCTGTATGATGTGACTCGAAAGAGAACAATTTCCACTGGGGACCTGAACAACAAGCAGCTTTTGACCAGATAAAGCAAGAGGTGGTTCAAGCAATGGGTCTGGGACCTGTCGAGATGGTCCAGACATTAAGAACATTTTGTACACGGCTGCAAGTGACAATGGTCCAACCTGGTGCTTGTGGCAAAGAGCTCCAGGTGAGACACGTGGACGACCTCTTGGTTTTGGAGTCGAGGTTACAGAGGTTCAGAGGCTAATTATACTCCAACAGAGAAAGAGATCTAGCTGCCTATGAGGAGAAAGCAGCTTCTGAAGTGATTGGAACTGAATCACAACTTCTCTAGCTCCCAGATTACCAGTTTGAATTGGATGTTCAAAGGCAAGGGTTCCACACCACATCATGCAACAGATTCCACCTGGTCTAAGTGGATGGCTCTGATAACACAGAGAGCTCGAATGGGAAATCTTGAAAGACCTGGTCTGTGGAGGTGATCTCAAGTTGGCCTGAAGGTACCAACTGTACTAAACCTCCAGAGGAGAGTAATTCGTGCTGAGAAGCTCCTCCTTACAATGACCTTTCTGATGATGAAAGAAATTGCTTTGTTCACAGACGGTTCCTGTCGTCTTGTCGGGAACAAGCGAAGGTGGAAGTCTGCAGTGTGGAGTCCAACACGCCGAGTTGCAGAGGCAAAGGATGGAGAAGGAGATCCAGTCAGTTCGCAGAGGTAAAAGCTGTCCAGCTAGCTCTCGACGTAGCTGAACGTGAGAGGTGGCCAAAGCTTTATCTCTACACCGACTCATGGATGGTAGCCAATGCTCTGTGGGGTTGGCTAAAGAACTGGAAAAAGATTGTTGGCAGAGAAAAGGAAAGCCCTATGGGCAGCTGACCTGTGGCAGGACATTGCTGATCGAATCGAGAGAATTCCAGTGAAGGTGAGACACATTGATGCTCACATCCCTAAGAGCAAAGCTACTGAGGACAGCAACACACCATCAGCAGATCTAGCTGCAAGAGTTTCTCAAGTAGACATGGACTCTGATCTTGATCTCGACTGGAAACACCGAGGTGAGATATTCTTAGCTCGGTGGGCTCACGATTCATCAGGACATCAAGGCAGGATGCAACCTACCAGTGGGCACGTGACAGATCCATAGACATTTCCATGGATGCTATCACACCATCATCCATGACTGTGACATTTGTGCTGCTATTAAGCAGGCAAAGCGACTTAAGCCCTTATGGTATGGTGACAGATGGTCCAAGTACAAGTATGGTGAAGCTTGGCAGATTGACTACATCACTCTACCACGTTCTCGTTCTGGTAAGCAGTATGTGCTTACTATGGTAGAGGCAAACACTGGATGGTTGGAAACTTATCCAGTTCCACATGCAACTGCACGCAACACCATTCTTGGTCTGGAGAGACAAATCCTGTGGAGACACGGAACTCCAGAGAGGATTGAGTCAGACAATGGAACTCATTTCAAACAACCTTGTAAAGAGCTGGGCCAAAGAGCACGGCATTGAGTGGATATTCCACATCCCCTACTATGCACCAGCTGCAGGGAAGATTGAACGCTACAATGTTTTGCTGAAGACCACTCTTAAAGCCATGGGGGGTGGATCTTTGAAAAACTGGGAAAAACATTTAGCACAAGCAACCTGGCTGTTAAATAGTAGAGGTTCAGTGAACCGAGCTGGACCGGCACACTCAGATCTGCTACAGAAAGTAGAAGGTGATAGAGTTCCTGTTGTTAGAGAAAAGAATCTGTTAGGTAAAACTGTTTTGGGTATTTTCTCCCTCAGGAGAGGCTAAACCTGTCCGAGGGGTGGTTCAGCTGAAGGTCCGGTCACACTTACTTGGGTAATGCAAGAGAATGGTGAATTCATGTATTCCACAAAGAAATCTAACTTTAGCTGAAAGAGTTTAATTTCAGAGTGTTGTACAGCTACTTCACGCCCAAAGAAGAATCCATGAGAAATCCACGTGCACGAACCCTGAGACCCTGAGAGCCCTGAGTCAACTGAGAGTCCCACTTTCCCTGTTTCCCCTTTTCCTTTCGCTTCGTCTGCGAAGAGACAAACTGTTTTCCATTTTCTTGTTTCTTGGACTTCTGAATCATCTACACCTGAGGATAGCCGGAATGGACTATCAACTTTACTTGCAAATTGTAGCTATTGCTTTAGATTGGATGACAGTATGAACACCAATGAAATTGTTTAGAAGAGGTGGATTGTGACCGGTGATGCTATGTCTTTAAGAAGAGACAGTTGCTGAACACTCTGGCTGAATGTTTTTGATATTTGAACAAAACAAGATAGTCTAAACTAATTTCATTGGTAGATTCTTGGTGTTCGTTGGTTCAGTTCTGTGTCTGGTCTGGGTGCGGCTGGGTGCAGTGTCTGTGCTTCTCTGTCGTGGGCTGGACGGCTTTCTCTTTCTGAAGCAGGAAGGCCTTGAGTTAACAGCTAACCAGATAAGAACACTAATTCTTGCATGCACTTTGAGCTAACAGAATTTTCCTTCCTTAATTGCCTTTCTCTCTCTCTCTAACTCTTTTTTGGGAAAAAGGGAGTGGGGAGGGAGAAGGGGGTTCAGGAACCCCCCTGGCCGGCTGGAGGGAAAAGGTTTTTCTGCATTTGTTCATTGTTATATTTTCCTGTATATATTGTAAATATTGTATTTGTGTATATATTCATTGCATTCCATTTATGCTTGTAATATAGCTTTCATCTGCTTTTCCGACTAAGCTAGCTGTGGTTTCTTTCCCTGTGTGTGGGGAGGGAACTTTCTCACCCCACCACACTCGCACTTGGTGTGTTAACCTCATGGCCTTGGATTCGCCCATCTGTCCAGCCTGTCAGGTCCCTCTACCAAGCCCTCTGCCCTCCAGCATATCAACCCTGCCCCCAGCTTGGAGTCGTCCGCAATTTACTGATGATGGCTCGATGACCTCATCCAGATCATCATAGAGATGTTGAAGAGCATGGGGCCCAGCACTGATCCTTGGGCA
>JAAWVA010000039.1:1737505-1772528 GCA_015227895.2 Colaptes auratus | reverse complement strand
GCCACAAAGAGAAGGAGAAGGTTTAGTTGTTGGGGACTCTCTCCTGGGGGGTACTGAGGGACCCATATGTCGTCCCGACCCATCCCACAGGGAGGTCTGCTCTCTACCTGGGCGCGGATAAGGATTTGCAAGGGGAATCCCCAACTCATCAGTCCCTCTGACTATTACCTCTTACTGGTAATACAGGCTGGGAGTGATGAGATCGACAAGAAAGGGCACCAGGGCAATTAAGAAGTTTCAGGGCCCTTGGACAATTGATTGATGGGCAGCGCGCAAGTGGTGTTCTGCTCAGTTCCCTCAGTGGCAGGGGAGTACACTGAGAGGAACGGGAGAACCCACACCATCAATAAGTGCTCAGGGAATGGTGCCAGCGGAGGAACTTTGGTTCTTTGATCATGGGCCTACTTTTACAGCACCCGACCTGCTGGTCCTGAGGGGTGCATTTATCTAGAAGGGGCAAGAGAGTCTAGCACTAGAGTTGGCAGGCTCATTATGAGGGCTTTAAACTAGGTCTGAAGGGGTGGGTTAAGACATCGGTCCCTCTGCAGAGGTAAGAGTAGGGCACAAGGTAGGGTCAACTGAGAGTCGGGAGCCCAGCTGCAGTGCATGTACACCAAACCACTGCACGCACCTAGGCCATAAGCAAGAGAGCTGGAGGTCCTAATCCACCAGGGCAACTATGATATAGTTGCCATCTCAGAAACATGGTGGGACAACCCGCACGATTGGAGTGCTACACTGGGGGGTACAGGCTCTTTAGGAGGGATAGGAGAGGGAGAGAGGAGGAGGGGTGGCTTTGTATATTAGGGAGACACTTTTCTGCCTCAGAACTTGAGGTGGAAGATGAGGGAATTGAGAGCCTGTTGGTTAAAATCAGAGGCAACCCAACAAACCTGACATCCTGGTTGGAGTCTGTTATAGACCACCCAACCAGGATGAGGAGATGGATGAATTATTCTATAAACAACTGGAGGCCTGTCTCAAGATCATCAATCTTGTCCTCGTGGGTGACTTCAATCTGCCAGATATCTGCTGGGAACTTAATTCAGAGCGAGAGAAGGCATCCAAAGATTCCTGGAGCGAAATAGAGGACTGCTTCCTAACGCAGCTGTTAAGCGAGCCTACCAGGGACAGGCTCTGCTGACCTGCTGCTCTCCAATAGGGAAGGGCTGGTGGGAGATGTGACCGTGGGAGGCTGCCTAGGGGGCAGTGACCACGAGATAGTGAAGTTTTCAATATGCAGGGAGATAGGGAGGAGTACCACAGAACCTTCACCCTGGACTTCCGGAGGGCAAACTTCAGCCTCTTTAAGAAACTTATTTGTAAAGTTCCCTGGGTAACCACCCTCATGAACCGAGGGGTCCAGGAGTTTGACCTACTTCAAAAAGGAGCTCTTGAGGGCACAGGAACTGGCAGTCCCCATGTGTCGAAAGAGGAGCCGGCGGGGAAGGCGACCGGCCTGGATGAGCAGCAGCTCCTGGGGAATTAAGGGAAAAAAAGAGGCTGTATCACCTTTGGAAGGGGGGGAAGGCTCTCGAGGTAGGTTCAAGGAAGTGGTTAGATTATGTAGGAATAAAATTAGAGAGGCAAAGGCCCAGTTAGAACTGAAACTGCCACCTCTGTGAAAGAAAATAAAAAGCAATTTTACCAATATATCAACGCTAAAAAGAAGGGCAAGAAGAACCTCCACTCCCTACTGGACCTGGGGGGAACACGGTGACCGAAGATGAGGAAAAGGCTGAGGTCCTGACGCCTTCTTTGCCTCCATGTTTACAGCAAGGCAGGAGTCCAGGATGAGTGGCCTCCTGAGCTGGTAATAGGGTCGGGGAGCAGTGTAATGCCCCAGAAATCCATGAGGAATTGTTCGGCCCTGCTGAGCCTCTTGGACACCCACAAGTCCATGGGACCGGATGGGATCCATCCTAGGGTGCTGAGAGAGCTGCAGATGAGCTGGCCAAGCCGCTCTCCATCATTTTCCTCCAGTCCTGGCTCACTGGAGAGGTCCCAGATGACTGGAAACTGGCCAATGTGATCCCCATCCACAAGAAGGGACGGATGGAGGAGCCCGGAACTACAGGCCAGTCAGCCTGACCTCAGTGCCAGGAAAGTGATGGAACAGATATCCTGGAGGCAATACTGCGCACCTGAAGGATGGCCAAGGGCTCGGTCCAGCCAACATGGATTTAGGAAGGGCTCGGTCCTGCCCCCAACCTGATCTCCTTCTATGATCAGGTGACCCATCTGGTGGACGTGGGGAGGCCTGTGGATGTATTCTATCTGGACTTCAGCAAGGCCTTTGACACCGTCCCCCACAGTAAACTGCTGGCTAAACTGTCAGCTCGTGGTTTGGACCGCAACACTCTGTGCTGGTTAGGAACTGGCTGGAGGGCCGAGCCCATAGAGTGGTGGTGAATGGTGCCCGCGTCCGCTGGCGGCCAGTCACCAGCGGCGTCCCCCCAGGGATCGGTGCTGGGCCCCATCCTCTTTAACATCTTCATTGATGATCTGGATGAGGGGGTTGAGTCATTCATCAGCAAGTTTGCAGATGACACCAAGTTGGGAACAGATGTTAGTCAGTTAGAGGTAGAAGGCTCTGCAGAGGGACCTCGACCGACTAGACAGAGTGCAGAGTCCAATGGGATGGCATTTAATAAGTCCAAGTGCGGTGCTGCACTTTGGCCACGGCAACCCCATGCAGAGCTACAGGCTGGGTCAGAGTGGCTGAGAGCTGCCAAACAGAGAGGGACCTGGGGGTGCTGATTGACACCCACCTAAACATGAGCCAACAGTGTGCCCAGGTGGCCAAGGAGGCCAATGGCATCCTGGCCTTATTGGGAATAGTGTTGCCAGCAGGAGCAGGAGGTCATTCTGCCCCTGTACTCTGCATTGGTTAGGCCACACCTTGAGTACTGTGTCCAGTTCTGGGCCCCTCAGTTTAAGAAGGACATCGAGCTACTTGAGCGTGTCAGAAAAGGGCAACAAGCTGGTGAGAGGCCTTGAGCACAAGCCCTATGAGAGGAGGCTGAGGGAGCGGATTGTTTAGCCTGGAGAAAGAAGGATCAGAGGTGACCTCATTGCTCTCTACAACTACCCTGAAAGGTGTTGTAGACAGGAGGGGGTTCGTCTCTTCTCCCAGGCACCAGCACCAACAAGAGGACACAGTCTCAAGCTGTGCCAGGGGAGGTTTAGACTCGAGTGAGGAGGAAGTTCTTCACTGAGCGAGTCATTCGTCATTGGATGGGCTGCCCAGGGAGGTGGTGGAGTCGCCGTCCCTGGAGGTGTTTCAAGGGGAGATTGGACGTGGCACTTGGTGCCATGGTCTAGTTGTGAGTCTGTTGGACAGGTTGGACTTGATGATCCTTGGGGTCTCTTCCAACCTTGGTTATACTGTGATACTGTGATACTGTGACCCTTACCGCAGAAACAATTGCAACTACTGCACACCTTGCCCCCCCTCGTCTCTCTTCTGGTACGACTCTAGTCTACCAAAGCTCTGTCTGATTAAAGCAACAGTGCTAATTTCATAATTTCTGATTGTAATGTCTTTCAGAGTTTGGGTTATTTAGAGTTTTGTTAAGTTTTCCTAGTAAGCATAAATGAATAGTAAGCATTTGATATTTACAGGTACTTAGTACATATAAGTTGTAGCAAGGTATAAAGACTTAGTAATGAGTTCACATTGTAAGATTTCTTATGGTTCATAGTTTATTATAGTTTCATAGTTTCAGTTAGGGTTGGAAGGGACCACAAGGATCATCCAGTTCCAACCCCCCTGCCATGGGCAGGGACACTCTGCCCTAGATCAGGCTGGACAGAGCCTCGTCCAGCCTGTCTTAAACACCTCAAGGACGGGGCCTCAACCACCTCCCGGGACACCCCATTCCAGGCCTTCACCACCCTCACGGTGAAGAACTTCCTCCTCACATCTAGCCTGAATCTCCCCATCTCCAGCTTCATTCCATTCCCCCTAGTCCTATCACTCCCTGATAGTCTGAAAAGTCCCTCCCCAGCCTTCTTGTAGGCCCCCTTCAGATACTGGAAGGCCACAATGAGGTCACCTCGGAGCCTCTCTTCTCCAGACTGAACAGCCCCAACTCCTTCAGTCTGTCCTCATAGGAGAGGTGCTCCAGCCCTCTGATCATCCTCGTGGCCCTTCTCTGGACACGCTCCAGCACCTCCAGATCCCTCTTGTAATAGGGGCTCCAGAACTGGACGCAGTACTCCAGGTGGGGTCTCACCAGAGCTGAGTAGAGGGGGAGATCACCTCCCTTGACCTGCTGGCCACACTTCTCCTGATGCAGCCCAGGATCTGATTGGCTTTCCGGCTGCAAGTGCACATTGAGAGCTCATGTTGAGCTTCTCGTCCACCAGCACCCCCAAGTCTCTCTCCTCTGTCTGCTCCCCAGCCAGTCACTGCCCGCCTGTATTTGTCCTGATTGCCTCGACCCAGATGCAGGACCCTGCACTTGGTCTTATTGAAGCTCATGAGGTTGGCCTGTGCCCACCTCTCCAGCCTGTCAAGTCCCTCTGGATGGCATCCCTTCCCTCCAGCGTGTCTGCTGCACCACACAGCTTGGTGTCATCAGCAAACTTGCTGAGGGTGCACTCAATGCCACTGTCCATGTCACCCACAAGATGTTGAACAAGACTGGTCCCAGGACTGATCCCTGAGGGACTCCGCTTGTCACTGGCCTCCACTGGGACATGGACCCATTGACAGCCACTCTTTGGGTGCGGCCATCAAGCCAGTTCTTTATCCATCTGGTGGTCCATCCATCAAACCCGTGTGTCACCAGCTTGGAGACCAGGATGTGGTGTGGGACAATGTCAAAGGCTTTGCTCAGGTCCAGGTAAACGACATCAGTTGCTCGCCCCTCATCTATTAATGCTGTCACCTGTTCATAGAAGGCCACCAGGTTTGTCAGGCAGGATTTGCCCTTGCAAAGCCATGCTGACTGCTCCCAATCACCTCTTCACTACTCTTCTGAGTCAGTAGTGCCTCCAGGAGGATCTGCTCCATGATCTTTCCGGGCACAGAGGTGAGACTGACCGGCCTGTACTTCCCTGGTTCCTCCTTCTTACCCTTTTTGAAAATGGGAGCAATATTTGCCCTTTTCCAATCTGTGGGGACTTCCCCATCTGCCATGACTTTTGGAATATAATAGAGAGGGGCTTAGCAACCTCATCTGCCAGTTCTCTCAGCACCCGTGGGTGTATCCCGTCGGGTCCCATGGACTTGAACACTTTCAGGTTCTTCAGGTGATCATGAACCTGAGCTTCACTTATGAAGGGCAGTTCTTCCTCCCCGTCCCTGGCATCGTCTGCCATGACTCCAGGAGTGTGGCTGGAGGCCCTTGCAGTGAAGACTGAGGTAAAGAAGTTATTGAGTACCTCAGCCTTTTCACATCACTTGTGACCAATTCACCAGTTTCCTTTCTGAGGGGCCCACACCTTCCCTACTCATCTTGCCATTAATATACCTGTAGAAATTCTTAGTGCTCCCTTTGACCTCCCTGGCTAGATTCAGTTCGAACTCTGCTTTGGCTTTCCTAACCAGGCCTCTTGCTGCTCGGGCAGCTTCCTTATATCCCCCCTGTTCTATCTGTCCTTCCCTCCACTTCCTGTAGAGTTTCTTTTTAAGTAATAGTGTGTCCCAGGAGCTCCTTGTTCATCCAGGCAGGCCTCCTAGCGTTCTTCCCTGTTTTTCTCTTTGTTGGTATACATAGCTCCTGGACACAGAGGAGGTGGTCCTTGATATGACCAGCTGTCCTGGGTCCCTCTTCCCTCCAGGGCTTTGTCCCATGACACTGTGGCTAGCAGATTCCTGAAGCGATCGAAGTCTGCACGCCTAAAGTCTAGGGTCGTAAGCTTAGTATACGTCCTTCTGATTGCCCTGAGGATATTAAATTCAACTGCTTCATGGTCATTGCAGCCAAGGCAGTCTCTGAGCCTCACATTGGTTACCAGCCCTTCCCTGTTGGTGAGAACAAGGTCCAGCAGAGCACCGATCAGAAGAATGTACCACAGCCCCATGTGAATTTGGACTGAATATTATGGTTGGTTGATTGTTGTGTGACTAAAGAAAATGTTCATATGAACTTATATGTTATCGCGCCAGTTTGTTATAATATTACACACTTAGAGGGAAAATCAAAATTCATTATAACACAACATGCATTTTCATTTTAGGTTGGAGACTACAACAAACACATGCATGCCAAAAAGAAAAAAAAAAGAGGGAAAGAGAGAACACCCCATAGCAAAGAAGTTTTTTAATGGTACCAACAAGAAATAGTTAGTTCATGTCAACACCTAGAAACATAAACTTTGCAAAGTGCTGCAACCCTCTCACCACAAGACAGCACGAACGTGGCACGGCTGTCATGAAGGTGACGGTCACCAGGGCTGCCTAGCGCTGACCTCAACGCCTGTCACAATAATCCAAGATGTCACCAGAAAGTATCTAGTTTATAACTGTGTCATGACTGCTTAACTGTTGTGTGAACATTAAGAGATCAGTATTACTAGGATGAGCAAAACCACATTATTATGTGTAATTTTCTATTGGGTAAAGCAATGAAGCCATTTTGCTCTTGCTGTTTGCCTGCAAGTTTTCTGTCTGTGAAGCTAGAGCCTGGCCAGATCTACCTTTACAGATTAAAGAAATCTTGCTACCATTAAACAATCCATGATTTTTGACCATCCTAGAGAAAATAAAGATGCAACATACCACTAAAGCAGATTGTAAAAGACAGTGCTAAGAATTGCATTTGTGTCTTAATCTCTGTGTGTATTGTGTTCAGGCATAATCAAGTCTTCTCTGTCAATAAGAAGAGTGAAATGTGAAGATCAGAACTATTACGACCTGAGTTCTTCTTTACAAAGTTTGCTGTCTTTGACCACGTATTATGCCAACTCTGTTAGAACATTCTAACTAGCTGAACTTAAGCATTGTGCATTGGGTTACATCAGTCTGTTAGACATGCTGCGCTGCAGGACTTTTGCTTTTGCTGTACAGCTTAGCTGTAACTCGCTTGCTTCTGTGTATGCAAGAGTATCTTGTATGGGATGAGAACAACTCCCATGAGCAGATTGCTCACAAAAACAAAAAGGGGAATTTGTGGCAATGCCGGTGACGAGCAGTGTGAGCAATCTGGCAGTGTAGGCTTAGAGCCTGACATGGTGGTAGGCCATGCTCAGCGTAAGTGCAAAAGTTGCTATCAGTGTAGCAAAACAGTGCTGTGCCTGCACCATGTAACTAAAGCAGGACACTGGTAGCTACAAACACAGCAAGTTATCTTGTTGGTCAGCTAAACACAGCAAGTTATCTTGTTGGTCAGCTAAACAGGCTAATGTTACTACTGTAATTTTAGATCAACTGCTTTTAGATCAAAATAGTTTAAGGCATGCATATTTACAGAATAGAGCTGCTGTTGATTTTTTGCTTTTAGCTAATGGTCATGGCTGTGAGGATTTTGAAGGCACGTGTTGTTTTAATTTGTCTGATCACAGTCAATCAATTTATAAAAGGATTGCTTGGTTGGAAAATCATAATCAATTGTTAAAAATGTAAATCCTTTTGATCAATGGTTTCAATCTTGGTTTGGAAATATGTCTCCTTGGTTATTAGGTCTGCTTAAGGAAGGTTTACGCTGGATTGGTATTGTTCTGTTGATATTGCTTGTTTTGCATATTGCATATGGATGTATTATGAGAAGTGTAAATGAGGTAACATCTCGAGCTTTTCTTGTACAAAAGAAAAAGGGGGGAATTGTTGGAGAATGGCTTAAATCTAAGGGACATGTCTCTGTGGAACAGCTGCTTGAGCAGAATGTGTAGGCCTTACTCCATCTTGTTGTTTACTGCTCATAGTTAGCTGACTTGCTGAAGCAGCAAGGTCACTATGGCCTCGTAGCTGTTCTCGCAGCTGTGTGTTTATAAGATAACTGTATGGGAAAGGAACAGCTAGGTAAGATAATTGGATGGGAAAGGAAGAGCTAGTGAGAAGGGAGTTTTCTTGGAATGTACACAGAGCCTTTGATATTGTACACAGACCTAATTGCAGGTGGGCTGGATATTATAATGTCGCCTTCAGTCAGAGACCAATAGTATAGTGACGCTTGTGCATATTTAGCTGAGATGCTATATAAGCTGTCTATCCGGGCAATAAAGTCGAAGCGTGCTTATCAATCACATTGATTGCTGCTGTCTTCCCTCGCCGCTCTCCGATACTTCACTTATGATGGGAAGTTCTTCCTCCCCGTCCCTGGCATCGTCTTTCATGACTCCAGGAGTGTGGCTGGAGGCCCTTGCAGTGAAGACTGAGGTAAAGAAGTTATTGAGTACCTCAGCCTTTTCCACATTACTTGTGACCATTTCACTAGTTTCCTTTCTAAGGGGCCCACACCTTCCCTAGTCTTCTTCTTGCCCTTAATACACCTGTAGAAATTCTTAGTGTTCCCTTTAATCTCCCTGGCTAGATTCAATTCATACTGTGCTTTGGCTTTCCTAACCAGGCCTCTTGCTGCTAGGCCATCTTCCTTATATACCCCCTGTTCTAGCTGTCCTTTCCTACACTTCCTGTAGAGTTTCTTTAAATGATAGTTTCCCTTTAAATGATAGTGTGTCCAGCAGCTCCTTGCTCATCCAGGCAGGCCTCCTAGCATTCTTTCCTGCTTTTCTCTTTGTTGGCATACATTGCTCCTGGACACAGAGGAGGTGGTCCTTGAATACTGACCAGCTGTCCTGGGTCCCTCTTCCCTCCAGGATTTCGTCCCGCAACACTTTGGCTAGCAGATCCCTGAAGCGATCAAAGTCTGCACACCTAAAGTCTAGGGTCGTAAGCTTAGTATACGTCCTTCTGATTGCCCTGAGGATATTAAATTCAACTGCTTCATGGTCATTGCAGCCAAGGCTGTCTCTGAGCCTCACATTGGTTACCAGCCCGGCCCTGCTGGTGAGAACAAGGTCCAGCAGAGCACCTTTTCTTGTTGGTTCCTCTACCATTTGGAGGAGGAAGTTGTCTTCTATGCAGTCCAGGAACATCCTGGATTGCTGGTGCCTTGCTGTGTTGTCCCTCCAACAGAAGTCAGGGTGGTTGAAATCACCCATGCGGACCAGGGCTTGTGTCCTGGAAGCCGCTTCTATTTGCCTGTTGTGGTGGGGTGAGAAAGTTCCCTCCCCACACACAGGGAAAGAAACCACAGCTAGCTCAGTCGGAAAAGCAGATGAAAGCTATATTTACAGGCAGAAATGGAATGCAATGAATATGTACACAAATATACAATATTTACAATATATACAGGAAAACACAGCAATGAACACAATGCAGAAAAACCTTTTCCCTCCAGCCGGCCAGGGGGTTCCCTGAACCCCCCTCTCTCCCTCCCTACCTCCCCTTTTTCCCAAAAAGGGCTAGAGAGAGAGAGAAAGGCAATTAAGGAAGAAAAATTCTGTTAGCTAAAAAGCACATGCAAGAATTAGCTTTCTTATCTGGTTAGCTCTGTTAACTCAAGGCCGTTCCTGCTTCAGAAAGAGAGAAGCCGTCCAGCCCACAGGACAGAGAAGCACAGACTGCACCCAGCCTGCACCCAGACCAGACACAGACTGAACCAACAGAACCCAAACTTAGAATTGCATTTTTACAATCCACCAATGAAATTAGTTTAGACTATCTTGTTTTTGTTCAAATATCAAAAACATTCAGCCAGAGTGTTCAGCAACTGTCTCTTTCTTAAAGGCATAGCATCAACAGGTCACAATCCACCTCTTCTAAACAATTTCATTGGCTGTTCATACTGTCCATCCAATCTAAAACAATAGCTACAATTTGTAAGTAAAGTTGATAGTCCATTCCGGCTATCCTCAGGTGTAGATGATTCAGAAGTCCAAGAAAGAAGTAAAATGGAATACAGTTTGTCTCTTCGCAGACGAAGCGAAGAAAAGGGAAACAGGGAAGCAGGGAAGCAGGGACTCTCAGTTGACTCAGGGCTCTCAGGGTTCTCAGGGTTCGTGCACTGTGGATTCCTCATGGATTCTTCCTTTGGGCGCGATGTAGCTGTACAACACTCTGAAATTAAACTCTTTCAGCTAAAGCTAGATTTCTTTGTGGAATACACTGAATTTCACCATTCTCTTGCATTACCCAGTAAGTGTGACCCGGACCTTCAGCTGAAACCACCCCTCGGACAGGTTTAGCCTCTCCTGAGGGAGAAAAATACCCAAACAGTTTTACCTAACAGATTCTTTTCTCTAACAACAGGAACTCTATCACCTTCTATTTTCTGTAGCAGATCTGAGTGTGCCGGTCCAGCTCGGTTCACTGAACCTCTACTTTTTACCAGCCAGGTTGCTTGTGCTAAATGTTTTTCCCAGTTTTTCAAAGATCCACCCCCCATGGCTTTAAGACTGGTCTTCAGCAAACCGTTGTAGTGTTCAATCTTCCCTGCAGCTGGTGCATAGTAGGGGATGTGGAATATCCACTCAATGCCGTGCTCTTTGGCCCAGCCCTTTACAAGGTTGTTCTTGAAATGAGTTCCGTTGTCTGACTCAATCCTCTCTGGAGTTCTGTGTCTCCACAGGATTTGTCTCTCCAGACCGAGAATGGTGTTGTGTGCAGTTGCATGTGGAACTGGATAAGTTTCCAACCATCCAGTGTTTGCTTCTACCATAGTCAGCACATACTGCTTACCAGAACGAGAACGTGGTAGAGTGATGTAGTCAATCTGCCAAGCTTCACCATACTTGTACTTGGACCATCTGTCACCATACCATAAGGGGCTTAAGTCGCATTGCCTGCTTAATAGCAGCACAAATGTCACAGTCATGGATGACTTGTGCGATAGCATCCATGGAAATGTCTATGGATCTGTCACGAGCCCACTGGTAGGTTGCATCTCTGCCTTGATGTCCTGACGAATCGTGAGCCCACCGAGCTAAGAATATCTCACCTCGGTGTTTCCAGTCGAGATCAAGATCAGAGTCCATGTCTACTTGAGAAACTCTTGCAGCTAGATCTGCCTGATGGTTGTGTTGCTGTTCCTCAGTAGCTTTGCTCTTAGGGATGTGAGCAGCAATGTGTCTCACCTTCACTGGAATTCTCTCGATTCGATCAGCAATGTCCTGCCACAGGTCAGCTGCCCAAATACGCTTTCCTTTTCTCTGCCAACCATTCTTCTTCCAGTTCTTTAGCCAACCCCACAGAGCATTGGCTACCATCCATGAGTCGGTGTAGAGATAAAGCTTTGGCCACCTCTCACGTTCAGCTACGTCGAGAGCTAGCTGGACAGCTTTTACCTCTGCGAATTGACTGGATTCTCCTTCTCCATCCTTTGCCTCTGCAACTCGGCGTGTTGGACTCCACACTGCAGATTTCCACCTTCGCTTGTTCCCGACAAGACGACAGCAACCGTCTGTGAACAAAGCATACTTCTTTTCATCATCAGTAAGGTCATTGTAAGGAGGAGCTTCCTCAGCACGAGTTACTCTCTCCTCTGGAGGTTTAGTACAGTTGATACCTTCAGGCCAACTTGAGATCACCTCCACCAGACCAGGTCTTTCAAGATTTCCCATTCAAGCTCTCTGTGTTATCAGAGCCATCCACTTAGACCAGGTAGAATCTGTTGCATGATGTGGTGTGGAACCC
This sequence comes from Colaptes auratus, assembly GCA_015227895.2. Taxonomy (NCBI): domain Eukaryota; kingdom Metazoa; phylum Chordata; class Aves; order Piciformes; family Picidae; genus Colaptes; species Colaptes auratus. The sequence continues at coordinate 1,760,884 of JAAWVA010000039.1, read as the reverse complement.
TTGCCTTTGAACATCCAATTCAAAACTGGTAATCTGGGTGCTAAGAGAAGTTGTGATTCAGTTCCAATCACTTCAGAAGCTGCTTTCACTCCTTCATAGGCAGCTAGAATCTCTTTCTCTGTTGGAGTATAATTAGCCTCTGAACCTCTGTAACCTCTACTCCAGAAACCAAGAGGTCGTCCACGTGTCTCACCTGGAGCTCTCTGCCACAAGCACCAGGTTGGACCATTGTCACTTGCAGCCGTGTACAAAATGTTCTTAATGTCTGGACCATCTCGGACAGGTCCCAGACCCATTGCTTGAACCACCTCTTGCTTTATCTGGTCAAAAGCTGCTTGTTGTTCAGGTCCCCAGTGGAAATTGTTTCTCTTTCGAGTCACATCATACAGAGGTTTCACAAACTGACTGTATCCAGGAATGTGCAGTCTCCAGAATCCCACTATTCCCAAGAAACGTAGAGTTTCTTGCTTGTTCATGGGATTGGCCATGGTAGAGACTCTATTTACCACATCCACTGGAATGTGTCGGCGTCCATCCTGCCACCGCACTCCCAGAAACTGAATCTCTCTGGTAGGTCCTTTCACCTTGTTTCGCTTGATGGCAAAACCTGCATTCAGAAGAATGTCAATGACTTTGTTACCTTTCTCGAAGACTTCCTCAGCAGTTTTGCCCCAGACGATGATATCGTCGATGAACTGGATGTGTTCTGGAGCATCACTTTTCTCCAGAGCATCGTGGATCACCGCATGACAGATGCTGGAGCTGTGGATCCAGCCCATTGGCAATCTGTTGAAAGTGTTCTGGATTCCTCTCCAGGTGAAAGCAAACTGAGGCCTGCATTCCTCTGCTATGGTGTGACCGGTTGATGCTATGCCTTTAAGAAAGAGACAGTTGCTGAACACTCTGGCTGAATGTTTTTGATATTTGAACAAAAACAAGATAGTCTAAACTAATTTCATTGGTAGATTCATTGGGTTCTGTTGGTTCAGTCTGTGTCTGGTCTGGGTTCAGGCTGGGTGCAGTCTGTGCTTCTCTGTCCTGTGGGCTGGACGGCTTCTCTCTTTCTGAAGCAGGAACGGCCTTGAGTTAACAGCTAACCAGATAAGAACACTAATTCTTGCATGCGTTTTCTGAGCTAACAGAATTTTTCTTCCTTAATTACCTTTTTCTCTCTCTCTAACCCTTTTTGGGAAAAAGGGGAGGTGGGGAGGGAGAGAGAGGGGGTACAGGGAACACCCCTGGCCGGCTGGAGGGAAAAAGTCTTTCTGCATTGTGTTCATTGCAGTATTTTCCTGTATATATTGTAAATATTGTATATTTGTGTATATATTCATTGCATTCCATTTATGCTTGTAAATATAGCTTTCATCTGCTTTTCCGCCTGAGCTAGCTGTGGTTTCTTTCCCTGTGTGTGGGGAGGGAACTTTCTCACCCCACCACATATTTCTTAATTGGCGCCCAACGTGGGGCTTGTGGATAGTTGCTGTCCAGAAGCAGAGCAAAAGTTGCTTGATTTATTGTCTGCTCAGGTCGGAGTTGCAAGGATGAAAGTGTTTTGGATTTTAGAGCGTTTGGTCTTTTCAATTTGTTCGGTACTGGTCTACAAGTACTTCCTGGGATTGATTTTCGATCGCTTAAGCAGATACTTGATGTATAAATTGTATTTATGGTTTAAGTATAAGATTCAGCTTCTCTATGACCGGTGCCTGGGATTCTTTTGGCTTAATAGATACAGGAATGTGACCTCGACTACTCTGCCCATAGAGATAAAGGAGTTTAAGATTCCAGTAGGTGAAAGGGTCGTTTTAAGTCATGGCTGGGATTCAAAGGTGATTTATTCGATGTGTTTGAATCTCCTGCTGGTGATGGTGATTGCGTACTTGTTATATGCTCTGTACCGGGAGAGAAAAGTGTCTAAGGCCTGTTTTGTAATTAGGCGTAGACCCAAGCGGAGAAAGAACAGCTCTAATTCGACCCCAGAAATATCTAGTGATGAGGAGAATGCAGGATCTGTATCAGTTAAAGAGAAAGCTAAAAATTCCATCGGAAAGGCTGCTCTGAACGGTGCTGTTGCTGGTTCTGGCAATCAGCCAGCTGCAGTGGCAGCGGCAGCACCTAACATGGCGGCTCCCCCGTCCTCGGCAGCCATTAATGTGGCAAAGCCAGTTCCTCCTTCTTCTTCGGCGGGACCGGAAGCGTCCTCCACAGCAGCTGATCCGTCCCAAAACCTGTCAGCTTCTGTTTAGCCAGCTGTAAATTCAAACACAGCTCCAGTTAAGCAGGTAGCTGTTTTAACTACAAGAAGTGGAAAGAGCAAAGCTGACCCAGGAGCTGATGCTGGTGAGGGAACTTCTGCTTTAAGAGACCCTGCTGAGGAGGAGGTACAGCCCTCTGACTACTATCCCTTATTGGTTCTGCAGTTAGGGAATGATGATGTTGCTACCAGAACTCCCAGGGCTATCAAAAATGACCTCAGGGCCCTGGGAGATCTGGTTGAGGGGTCAGGTGCACAAATAATTTTTACATCGATACCGTTAACTGCAGGAGGGAATACGATAAGGAACAGGACGGCAGCTGCAGTCAACAAGTGGCTTAGAGGCTGGTGCAGTCGAAAGAATTTTGGGTTTTTCGATCTTGGAGAACTTTTTACTGCACCAGGTCAGCTGGTAACAGATGGACTCCATCTGTCCCAGAGGAGGGGGAAGGTCATAGTATATGAGAATGGCCTGTCCCCCAAAGGGAAAAAGATTCTGGGAAGAGAATTGGCAGGCCTCATTTACAGGGCTTTAAACTAGCTTCGAAGGGGGAAGGGGCTGGAACCAGTCACCTCAGGCAGCAGCCTGGGGGAGATAAGCTAGGGCTAGAGATGAAACCAGCAGCCCAGCTTCAGTGCATGTACACTAATGCACGAAGCATGGGTAACAAACAAGAGGAGCTAGAAGCCCTGTTGCAGCAGGAAAGTTATGATGTAGTTGCCATCACAGAGACATGGTGGGACGACTCACATGACTGGAGCGCTGCAATTGACAGCTACAGGCTGTTCAGGAGGGACAGGCAAGGAAGAAGGGGTGGAGGGGTGGCCCTGTACATCAGGGAGGCACTAGATGCCGTTGAGATGGAGATCAGGGATGACCGGGTTGAGTGCTTGTGGGTAAGAATTAGAGGGAAGTTCGGGAGGGCAGACATCCTGGTTGGAGTCTGTTATAGACCACCCAACCAGGAGGAAGATGTAGATGAGGCATTCTATAGGCAGCTTAAGGCTGTCTCAAGGTCACCTGACCTCATTCTCATGGGCGACTTCAACCTGCCTGATATCTGCTGGGATCTCAACACAGCAGAAAGAAGGCAGTCTAGAAGGTTTCTGGAGTGTATGGAGGACAGCTTCTTATCCCAGGTGCTGTGTGAACCTACCAGGGGTAAGGCCATGCTTGACCTCCTCTTCACCAACAGGGAAGGGCTGGTGGGTGATGTGGTGGTCGGAGGGTGTTTAGGCACCAGTGACCACGAGATAATCAAGTTTTCGGTATTCAGCCAAGCCAAGAGGGGCAGCAAGAAGACCTCCACTCTGGACTTCAGGAGGGCAGACTTCAGGCTACTCAAGGTACTAACTCAGAAGGTTCCCTGGGATGCAGCCTTTAAAAATAAAGGGGTCCAGGAGAGCTGGAGCTGCTTCAAAGAAGAACTCTTGAAGGTTCAGGAACAGGCTGTGCCAGTGTCCCGGAAGATGAGCCGCCGGGGCAGACGGCCAGCCTGGTTGGTCAATGAACTCTTAATAGAACTAAGGGAAAAAAAGAGGGTGTACCATCTCTGGAAGAAAGGGGAGGCAACCTACGGAATGTTTAGGGATGTTGCTAGGACATGCAGAAAGAAAATTAGGGAGGCAAAAGCCCATTTAGAACTTAGACTGGCCTCTGCTGTGAAGGACAACAAAAAGTCCTTCTATAAATACAGCAATAGCAAGAGGAAGGGCAAGGACAACCTCCACTCCTTGGTTGACACGGAGGGGAAGGTTGTAACAAAGGATGAGGAAAAGGCAGAGGTACTTAACACCTTCTTTGCTTCAATCTATCCTAGCATGGCAGAACATCTTCCAGACAGCTGGCCTGCAGAGCTGGCAGAAGGAACCAGGGAGCTGCATAGTTTCCCGCTGCTCCAGGAGGTAGTTAGAGATCTTCTGAGCCGCTTGGACCCCCACAAGGCCATGGGACCAGATGGGATCCATCCTAGGGTGCTGAGAGAGCTGGCAGATGAGCTGGCCAAGCCGCTCTCCATCATTTTTCAGCAGTCCTGGCTCACTGGAGAGGTCCCAGAAGACTGGAAGCTGGCCAACGTGGTGCCCATCCACAAGAAGGGCCGGTTGGATGAGCCAGGGAATTATAGGCCTGTCAGCCTGACCTCAGTGCCAGGCAAGATTATGGAACAGGTCATCTTGAGTGCGATCATGCAGCACTTACAGGATGGCCAAGGGATCAGGCCTAGCCAGCATGGCTTTAGGAAGGGCAGGTCCTGCTTGACCAACCTGATCTCCTTCTATGATCAGGTGACCCGCCTGGTTGATGTGGGGAGGCCTGTGGATGTGGTCTACCTGGACCTCAGCAAGGCCTTTGACACCGTCCCCCACAGCAAACTCCTGGCCAAGCTGGCAGCCCATGGCTTGGATGGGAGCACACTGCGTTGGGTTAGGAACTGGCTGGAGGGCCGAGCCCAGAGAGTGGTGGTGAATGGTGCCACATCCGGCTGGCGGCCAGTCACTAGTGGTGTGCCCCAGGGATCGGTGCTGGGCCCATGCTCTTCAACATCTTTATTGATGATCTAGATGAGGGCATTGAGTCCATCATCAGTAAATTTGCGGACGACACCAAGCTGGGGGCAGTAGTTGATCTGCTGGAGGGCAGAGAGGCTTTGCAGAGGGACCTCGACAGGCTGGACAGATGGGCAGAATCCAACGGCATGAGATTTAACACATCCAAGTGCCGGGTTCTGCACATTGGCCACAACAACCCCATGCAGTGCTACAGGCTGGGGTCAGAGTGGTTGGAGAGCGGCCAGGCAGAGAGGGACCTGGGGGTGCTGGTTGATTGTAGGTTGAACATGAGCCTGCAGTGTGCCCAGGCAGCCAAGAAGGCCAATGGCATCCTAGCCTGCATCAGAAACAGTGTGGCCAGCAGGAGCAGGGAGGTCATTCTGCCCCTGTACACTGCACTGGTAAGGCCGCACCTTGAGTACTGTGTCCAGTTCTGGGCCCCTCAGTTTAGGAAAGATGTTGTCTTACTGGAGCGTGTCCAGAGAAGGGCAACAAAGTTGGTGAGGGGTTTGGAAGACAAGCCCTATGAGGAGAGGCTGAGGGAGCTGGGGTTGCTTAGCCTGGAGAAGAGGAGACTGAGGGGTGACCTTATTGCTCTCTACAACTACCTGAAGGGAGGTTGTAGCCAGGCGGAGGTTGGTCTCTTCTCCCAGGCAGCCAGTACCAGAACAAGAGGACACAGTCTCAGGCTGCGCCAGGGCAGGTTTAGACTTGAAGTTAGGAAGAAGTTCTATACTGAGAGAGTGATTGCCCACTGGAATCAGCTGCCTGTGGAAGTGGTGGAGTCACCTTCATTGGAGGTATTCAAGAAGAGGCTTGATGGGGTGCTTGGTGCCAGGGTTTAGGTTTTTTTTAGTTGTTTAGGTGGGTTGTATTGTACTGTATTGTACTGTATTGTACTCTTTTGTACTGTATTGTACTGTATGGTACTGTATTGTATTTTAGGTGGGTTGGATTGGTTGATGGGTTGGACGTGATGATCTTGAAGGTCTCTTCCAACCTGTTGTATTGTATTGTATTGTATTGTATTGTATTGTATTGTATTGTATTGTATTGTATTATTTGCCTTAAAGATATAGCTGAGTTATTGAGAACATCACTGGATGGAGATGCAGGGCAAATTGCTGATAGCAGGACAACTAGAGGTGGTACTCCTGACCTTAAAGAGATTCTTAGGAGAGTGACAATGAGATTAATGGGACAACAAGTTCAGGAAGAGGAGGAGTCAGATGACATTCTGGACTGTTCTTCCCCAAGAGAAGAGATAAGGAATGTGCGTAAAGATTACATCAGAGCAGATAAGGAGCCAATCCTAGCTTGGCTTGGTAGATGTTATGATACAGGTGCTCCAGCTCTAATGGTTGGAGACAAGTCAGCAGCTCAACTAGGAACAGCAAGGCAGGAGTCCAGGATGAGTGGCCTCCTGAGCTGGGTAATAGGGTCGGGGAGCAGTGTAATGCCCCAGAAATCCATGAGGAATTAGTTCGGGACCTGCTGAGCCACTTGGACACCCACAAGTCCATGGGACCGGATGGGATCCATCCTAGGGTGCTGAGAGAGCTGGCAGATGAGCTGGCCAAGCCGCTCTCCATCATTTTCCTCCAGTCCTGGCTCACTGGAGAGGTCCCAGATGACTGGAAACTGGCCAATGTGATCCCCATCCACAAGAAGGGACGGATGGAGGAGCCCGGAAACTACAGGCCAGTCAGCCTGACCTCAGTGCCAGGGAAAGTGATGGAACAGATTATCCTGGAGGCAATAACTGCGCACCTGAAGGATGGCCAAGGGCTCAGGTCCAGCCAACATGGATTTAGGAAGGGCAGGTCCTGCCTCTCCAACCTGATCTCTGTGCTGGGTTAGGAACTGGCTGGAGGGCCGAGCCCAGAGAGTGGTGGTGAATGGTGCCGCGTCCGGCTGGCGGCCAGTCACCAGCGGCGTCCCCCAGGGATCGGTGCTGGGCCCCATCCTCTTTAACATCTTCATTGATGATCTGGATGAGGGGGTTGAGTCAGTCATCAGCAAGTTTGCAGATGACACCAAGTTGGGAACAGATGTTAGTCAGTTAGAGGGTAGAAAGGCTCTGCAGAGGGACCTCGATCAACTGGACAGATGGGCAGAGTCCAGTGGGATGGCATTTAATAAGTCCAAGTGCCGGGTGCTGCACTTTGGCCACGGCAACCCCATGCAGAGCTACAGGCTGGGGTCAGAGTGGCTGGAGAGCTGCCAAACAGAGAGGGACCTGGGGGTGCTGATTGACACCCACCTAAACATGAGCCAACAGTGTGCCCAGGTGGCCAAGAAGGCCAATGGCATCCTGGCCTGTATTGGGAACAGTGTGGCCAGCAGGAGCAGGGAGGTCATTCTGCCCCTGTACTCTGCATTGGTTAGGCCACACCTTGAGTACTGTGTCCAGTTCTGGGCCCCTCAGTTTAAGAAGGACATCGAGATACTTGAACGTGTCCAGAAAAGGGCAACAAGGCTGGTGAGAGGCCTTGAGCACAAGCCCTATGAGGAGAGGCTGAGGGAGCTGGGATTGTTTAGCCTGGAGAAGAGAAGGATCAGAGGTGACCTCATTGCCCTCTACAACTACCTGAAAGGTGGTTGTAGACAGGAGGGGGTTGGTCTCTTCTCCCAGGCGACCAGCACCAGAACAAGGGGACACAGTCTCAAGCTGTGCCAGGGGAGGTTTAGACTCGAGGTGAGGAGGAAGTTCTTCACTGAGCGAGTCATTCGTCATTGGAATGGGCTGCCCAGGGAGGTGGTGGAGTCGCCGTCCCTGGAGGTGTTCAAGGGGAGATTGGACGTGGCGCTTGGTGCCATGGTCTAGTTGTGAGGTCTGTTGGGACAGGTTGGACTTGATGATCCTTGGGGTCTCTTCCAACCTTGGTTATACTGTGATACTGTGATACTGAACTCAGCTATATCTTTAAGACAAATCTTCTCCTCCTCCTCAGCAGGGTCTCTTAAAGCAGAAGTTCCCTCACCAGCATCAGCTTCTGAATCAGCTTTGGTCTTTCCACCTCTCGTCTTTAAAACAGCTACCTGCTTAACTGGAGCTGTGTTTGAATTTACAGCTGGCTTAACAGAAGCTGACAGGTTTTGAGACGGATCAGCTGCTGTGGAGGACGCTTCCGGTCCTGCTGAAGAAGAAGGAGGAAATGGCTTTGCCTCGCTAATGGCTGTCGAGGACGTGGGAGCCACCATGTTAGGCGCAGTCGCTGCAGCTGCATCTGGCTGATTGCCAGAACCACCAACAGCACCGTTCAGAGCAGCCTTTCCGATGGAGTTTTTAGCTTTATCTTTAACTGATACAGATCCTCCATTCTCCTCATCACTAGATATTTCCGGGGTCGAGTTGGAGCTGTTCTTTCTCCTCTTGGGTCTACGCCTAATTACAAAGCAGGCCTTAGCCACTTTTCGCTCCCGGTACAGCGTATATAACAAATACGCATTGCTTATCACCAACAGCAGAATTGCACACATCAAATAAATCACCTTTGGATCCCAGCCATCACTTAAAACTACTCTTTCACCTACTGGGATCTTAAACTCCTTTATCTCTATGGGCAGAGTGGTTGATGTCACATTCCTGTATCTATTAGTTTCATAGTTTCATAGTTTCATAGTTTCAGTTAGGGTTGGAAGGGACCACAAGGATCATCTAGTTCCAACCCCCCTGCCATGGGCAGGGACACTCTACCCTAGATCAGGCTGGACAGAGCCTCGTCCAGCCTGGTCTTAAACACCGCAAGGGACGGGGGCCTCACCACCTCCCTGGACAACCCATTCCAGGGCTTCACCACTCTCACGGTGAAGAACTTCCTCCTCACATCTAGCCTGAATCTCCCCACCTCCAGCTTCATCCCATTCCCCCTAGTCCTATCACTCCCTGATAGTCTGAAAAGTCCCTCCCCAGCCTTCTTGTAGGCCCCTTCAGATACTGGAAGGCCACAATGAGGTCACCTCGGAGCCTTCTCTTCTCCAGGCTGAACAGCCCCAACTCCTTCAGTCTGTCCTCATAGGAGAGGTGCTCCAGCCCTCTGATCATCCTCGTGGCCCTTCTCTGGACACGCTCCAGCACCTCCAGATCCCTCTTGTAATAGGGGCTCCAGAACTGGACGCAGTACTCCAGGTGGGGTCTCACCAGAGCTGAGTAGAGGGGGAGAATCACCTCCCTTGACCTGCTGGCCACACTTCTCCTGATGCAGCCCAGGATCTGATTGGCTTTCTGGGCTGCAAGTGCACATTGAGAGCTCATGTGGAGCTTCTCGTCCACCAGCACCCCCAAGTCTCTCTCCTCTGGGCTGCTCCCCAGCCAGTCACTGCCCAGCCTGTATCTGTGCCTGGGATTGCCTCGACCCAGATGCAGGACCCTGCCCTTGGTCTTGTTGAAGCTCATGAGGTTGGCCTGTGCCCACCTCTCCAGCCTGTCAAGGTCCCTCTGGATGGCATCCCTTCCCTCCAGCGTGTCTGCTGCACCACACAGCTTGGTGTCATCAGCAAACTTGCTGAGGGTGCACTCAATGCCACTGTCCATGTCACCCACAAAGATGTTGAACAAGACTGGTCCCAGGACTGATCCCTGAGGGACTCCGCTTGTCACTGGCCTCCACTGGGACATGGACCCATTGACAGCCACTCTTTGGGTGCGGCCATCAAGCCAGTTCCTTATCCATCTGGTGGTCCATCCATCAAACCGTGTGTCACCAGCTTGGAGACCAGGATGTGGTGTGGGACAGTGTCAAAGGCTTTGCTCAGGTCCAGGTAAACGACATCAGTTGCTCGCCCCTCATCTATTAATGCTGTCACCTGTTCATAGAAGGCCACCAGGTTTGTCAGGCAGGATTTGCCCTTGGCAAAGCCATGCTGACTGCTCCCAATCACCTCTTCACTACTCTTCTGAGTCAGTAGTGCCTCCAGGAGGATCTGCTCCATGATCTTTCCAGGCACAGAGGTGAGACTGACCGGCCTGTAGTTCCCTGGTTCCTCCTTCTTACCCTTTTTGAAAATGGGAGCAATATTTGCCCTTTTCCAATCTGTGGGGACTTCCCCAGTCTGCCATGACTTTGGAATATAATAGAGAGGGGCTTAGCAACCTCATCTGCCAGTTCTCTCAGCACCCGTGGGTGTATCCCGTCGGGTCCCATGGACTTGAACACTTTCAGGTTCTTCAGGTGATCACGAACCTGAGCTTCACTTATGAAGGGCAGTTCTTCCTCCCCATCCCTGGCATCATCTGCCATGACTCCAGGAGTGTGGCTGGAGGCCCTTGCAGTGAAGACTGAGGTAAAGAAGTTATTGAGTACCTCAGCTTTTTCCACATCACTTGTGACCAATTCACCAGTTTCCTTTCTGAGGGGGCCCACACCTTCCCTACTCTCTTCTTGCCATTAATATACCTGTAGAAATTCTTAGTGCTCCCTTTGACCTCCCTGGCTAGATTCAATTCAAACTCTGCTTTGGCTTTCCTAACCAGGCCTCTTGCTGCTCAGGCAGCTTCCTTATATACCCCCTGTTCTATCTGTCCTTCCCTCCACTGCCTGTAGAGTTTCTTTTTAAGTAATAGTGTGTCCAGGAGCTCCTTGTTCATCCAGGCAGGCCTCCTAGCGTTCTTCCCTGTTTTTCTCTTTGTTGGTATACATAGCTCCTGGACACAGAGGAGGTGGTCCTTGAATACTGACCAGCTGTCCTGGGTCCCTCTTCCCTCCAGGGCTTTGTCCCATGACACTGTGGCTGGCAGACTCCTGAAGCGATCGAAGTCTGCACGCCTAAAGTCTAGGGACATAAGCTTAGAATAGGTCCTCCTGATAGCCCTGAGGATATTAAATTCAACTGCTTCATGGTCACTGCAGCCAAGGCAGTCTCTGAGCCTCACATTGGTTACCAGCCCTTCCCTGTTGGTGAGAACAAGGTCCAGCAGAGCACCTTTTCTTGTTGGTTCCTCTACCATTTGGAGGAGGAAGTTGTCTTCTATGCAGTCAGGAACATCCTGGATTGCTGGTGCCTTGCTGTGTTGTCCCTCCAGCAGATGTCAGGGTGGTTGAAATCACCCATGAGGACCAGGGCTTGTGACCTGGAAGCCGCTTCTATTTGCCTGTAGAGGGCCTCATCTGCTTGGTTCTGCTGGTCAGGTGCCTGTAGGAGACCCCCACAGTAATATCTCCTTCCCCTGTCTTGCCTTTAATTCTAACCCATATACTCTCAACCATCTCATCATCCCTCCCCAGGTGGAGTTCTGCTGACTCCAGCTGGTTCTTGACATAGAGGGCAACACCTCCTCCTCTCCTTCCCTGCCTATCCTTCCTAAAAAGCTTGTACCCATCTATCCCTACATTCCAATCATGGGAATCATCCCACCAAGTTTCAGTAATGCCCACTATGTCATGGCCTCCCAGCAGCACGGTGGCTATTAATTCATCCTGTTTGTTGCCCAAGCTGCGTGCATTTGCATAGAAGCACTTCAGCTGGGCTGGCCCTGTCGTCCTCTTGTGCCAATTCCCCTTGGTTTTCACAGGGTGTCCTGGTGTGTCATCTGTGTCTGGCCTCAGGGCAGCAAGTTGAGAGCCCTTAGCAGCTCTCGATCCCACTGCCTCTGGTGAGCTGCCCCTCTGCTTCTCACAGGCCAGCAGGAGACTATTACCCCCTTCCCCCTTCAAATCTAGTTTAAAGCCCTATCAATGAGCCCTGCCAATTATTAAGCCAAAAGAATCCCAGGCACCGGTCATAGAGAAGCTGAATCTTATACTTAAACCATAAATACAATTTATACATCAAGTATCTGCTTAAGCAATCGAAAATCAATCCTAGGACATGCTTATAGATAAGGACCCCAAAAATTGAAAAAAACAGACGCTCTAAAAGCCAAAACACTTTCATCTTTGCAACTCCGACCTGAGCAGACAATAAATCAAGCAACTTTTGCTCTGCTTCTGGACAGCAACTATCCACAAGCCACGCGTTGGGCCGCCACTTAAAAATATGTGGTGGGGTGAGAAAGTTCCCTCCCCACACACAGGGAAAGCAACCACAGCTAGCTCAGTCGGAAAAGCAGATGAAAGCTATATTTACAGGCAGAAATGGAATGCAATGAATATGTACACAAATATACAATATTTTCAATATATACAGGAAAACACAGCAATGAACACAATGCAGAAAAACCTTTTCCCTCCAGCCGGCCAGGGGGGTTCCCTGAACCCCCCTCTCTCCCTCCCCACCTCCCCTTTTCCCCAAAAAGGGTTAGAGAGAGAGAGAAAGGCAATTAAGGAAGAAAAATTCTGTTAGCTAAAAAGCACATGCAAGAATTAGCTTTCTTATCTGGTTAGCTCTGTTAACTCAAGGCTGTTCCTGCTTCAGAAAGAGAGAAGCCGTCCAGCCCACAGGACAGAGAAGCACATACTGCACCCAGCCTGCACCCAGACCAGACACAGACTGAACCAACAGAACCCAAACTTAGAAGTGCATTTTTACAATCCACCAATGAAATTAGTTTAGACTATCTTGTTTTTGTTCAAATATCAAAAACATTCAGCCAGAGTGTTCAGCAACTGTCTCTTTCTTAAAGGCATAGCATCAACCGGTCACACCTGTGGAGGGCCTCATCTGCTTGGTTCTACTGGTCAGGTGGCTTGTAGCAGACCTCTACAGTAATATCCCCTTCCCCTGTCTTGCCTTTATTTTTAACCCATACACTCTCAACCAGCTCATCATACTCCCCAGGTGGAGCTCCATTGATTCCAGCTGGTTATTGACATAGAGGGCACCACCTCCTCCTCTCCTTCCCTGCCTGTCCTTCCTAAAAAGCTTATACCCATGTATCCCTACATTCCAGTCATGGGAATCATCCCACCAAGTTTCAGTAATAGCCACTATGTCAGGGCATCCCAGCAGCACGGTGGCCCTTAATTCATCCTGTTTATTGCCCAAGCTGTGTGCATTTGCATAGAAGCACTTCAGCTGGGCTGGCCCTGTTGTGCCAATTCCCCTTGATTTTCACAGAGTGTCCTGGTGCATCATTCATGGCTTGCCTCAGGGCAGCAAGTTGAGAGCCCTTACCAGCTCTCCATCCCTCTGCCTCTGGTGAGCTGCCCCTCTGTTTGTCACAGGCCAGCAGGAGACTATTAACCCCTTCCCCTTCAAATCTAGTTTAACGCCCTATCAATGAGCCCTGCCCATTCCTGCCCCAGGATCCTTTTCCCCCTCTTGGACAAGTGCATCCCATAAGTTGTTTGCAGCTCTGTTGCCTTGTAAACCAAGCCATGATTGTAGAAACCAAAGCCCTGTCGATGGCACCAGCCCTGGTGCCATGAATTGACCTGTTGGCTCTTCCTCAGGGTTCCCTCATCCATCGCTGACATTAGAGGGATAGCAGAGAACACAACTTGAGCTCCTGATCCCTTCAGCTGTTGCCCTAAGGTTCTGAAGTCTCTTTTAATTGATTGTGTGCCTCTCATTGTTGCATCATCACTACCCACCTGAAAGACCAGAAGTGGGTAGCAGTCTGAGAGACTCACGAGGTTGGGAATTTTACCTACAGTGTCCCTTACTTGGCCACCAGGAAGGCAGCAGACCTCTCTATGAACTGGGTTTGGTCTGTGTATCGGGCCCTCTGCTCCCTTCAGTAGGGAGTCTCCTATAACGATGACCCTACGAGTTTTCTTTTCTGGACTAGTTTTGATGCCTGGCCTGAGGCAACCTGTCATTGGTGCAGCTTCTGACCTTCTTGAGTCCTCAACCTTACCGATAACCTGTTCCTCCTGCAGAGCCTCATACCTATTCTGTAATTGCACTGCAGGCAGTGTGCTGCTCTCAGTAGCACACTTGCTCCGTCTGCATTTCTTCCGTCAGGCAGAGACCTGTTCCTATTGGCCCTGCTCATGTGGGTTACTGCAGGGAGGCTGAGAGGCTTGCTGATGGGAGGGTATCAAACTCCCTGTTCCACAAAGAGTTACACCCTGTTCTGGTTTTGTAGAGGTTAGATTATGGAAATAGTCAATTTTCCTTTCGTTGTCTCTTATAGTTCTTAGCCTTTCCACCTCTTATTTTAGTTTGGCCACAGTGCTCATCGGATCCCTGATCTGCTCACACCTAACACAGGTGTTGTTCCTTCTATCCTTCTGTTGCAGTTTGGGCTGGGTGCCCTCTGCTACATGAGGTGCTTCCTGTGTCCAGAGGTCCAGCCCAGTGGGTGGACACAGGAAACTAGGTATTTCTACCATAATTCTCTGCACCACCACTATAAGATCCAGTGCGAGGTCTAGCACCTTCTCTTTCTTCCTCGCCGCCGCCCGGTAACTGGGGGAGATGTTGTCTCCCGGGCCATGGGCTAGGCCCAAGGCCACGGGGGGATGGGCAGTCTCAGATCTGGCCAGCTGAGACTAGCCTAGCAGGTGGGGAGGGGGGAAGAAGGAGCCCTGGGGCTCTAGGATGTAACCCCAGGTGGGGATGGGATGCTTCTGGGTCTCTTTTGGGATTTCTTTTGTCACTGCTCTTCTGGCTCTGTAAACATTCACTGCTTTTCATTGAAACTTTCCATCACTTTTGCAATCCGTTTGTCTGAGTTGTTATTTTTGCCTGTGGTGGGGAGGGGGTCTGCCTCAACCCATCACATTCTTGGTAGCAGAGGATGGTTCTGGTGGGGAGCGGGGTCTGTCCTCAACCCCTTTTCATTCAGTACAATACAATACAATACAATACAATACAATAAATCCAGGTTGGAAGAGACCTTCAAGATCATCGCGTCCAACCTATCCACCAATCCAACCCACCTAAACAACTAGCCAGGAGTAGCAGTTTGCTATTGTGGCCACTCTGCAGACTGGATTGCAAAAGACGGAAAGTTTAAATTTAGTTCTGGGCATTGGTTTGAGTTTTGGAAGTTGGGGCTCAAGTTTTGTTGCCAGGTCTCAACCATTGTGTCGCTCTTGATCCTTGCAAACCTTCATCAGTCTGGATTCTTCTTACTCCATTACTTTCTGCAACATGCAACTCACATTATTCACATTCCAAATTACCTTTCCCCCAGTGTTAGATCCCTTTGAGGCACACACTGAATCTCCCCATTTCTTTTCATTACCCACCAAGTACATCCAGGCCCCTGAGCAAAGACAATCCCATGAATGGGTTTGCCTTTTCCCATGGGAGGAGCAACCCACACTGCCTTTCCTAGCCATTTTCCCATGTGTACTACAGGGACTTTATCTCCCCCCACAGTGTGCAAGGGTTTTGTTTGGGCAGGACCAGGACAGTTATCAGATCCTCGAGAATTAACCAGCCAAGTGGCTTCTGCTAAATTTGCATCCCAATGCCTCCATGCCCCCATTACCCAATGCTTTCAGCATAGTCTTTAACAGTCCATTGTATCTTTCAATCTTCCCAGAGGCTTGTGGGTGATAGGGAATGTGATACACCCATTCGATGCCATGTTTCTTGGCCCAGGAGCTGATGGCATTGTTCCTGAAGTGAGTCCCGTTTGTCAGACTCGATCCGTTCAGGGGTACCGTGCCGCCACAGGATTTGCCTTTCAAGGCCTAGGATGGTGTTCTGGGCAGTAGCATGATTTACAGGATATGTTTCCAACCAGCCTGTAGTTGCTTCTACCATGGTGAGGATGTAACGCTTGCCTTGGCGTGTTTGTGGCAGTGGTCCAATAGAGTCAATTTGCCAGGCCTCACCATAGTGAAAACCCAGCCACCGCCCTCTGTTCCAGGGAGACTTGGCTCTCGTGGCCCTCTTGATTGCAGCACAGGTTTCACAGTCATGTGTGACCTGTGTGATGGCTTCCATGGTCAAGTCCACCCCTCGGTCACGAGCCCACCTGTACGTAGCATCTCTCCCTGGATGTCCTGATGTTTCATGGGCCCATCGAGCTACAAACAGTTCACCTTTTTGCTCCCAGTCTAGATCCACTTGAGCTATATCAAATTCTGGCAGCCTTGTCTGCATGCTCATTGTTTTGATGTTCTTCATTAGCATGACTTTTAGGTACGTGAGCATCAAACATGACGTACCCTCAGAGTCATGTTCTCCACCCGAGCAGCAATGTCCTGCCACAATGAGGCAGCCCAAATAGGCTTGCCCCTGCGTTGCCAATTGGTCTTCTTCCATTGCTGTAGCCATCCCCACAAGGCATTAGCCACCATCCAAGAATCTGTGTAAATATGAAGTACTGGCTACTTTTCTCTTTCAGCAATCTCTAGAGCTAATTGGATGGCTTTCACCTCTGCATATTGACTCAATTCACCTTCTCCTTCAGTAGCCTCAACAAACTGTTGTGTAGGACTCCATACAGCAGCTTTCCACTTCCTATGGTTTCCTACAACACGACATGATCCATCAGTAAACAGAGCATAAGGCCTTTCATCTTCAGGTAACTTCTTGTATGGTGGTGCCTCTTGGGCACGAACCACTTCCTCAGGTGATGCTCCAAAATCTCTACCTTCTGGCCAGTCCATAATCTCTTCCAGAATTCCTGGGTGGTTTGGTTTTCCCAGTCGAGCTCGCTGTGTAATTAGTGCTACCCACTTACTCCATGTAGCACTGGTGGCATGATGAGTGGAAGGGATGTTCCTTCCGAACATCCAATGCAGCACAGGCAGCCTGGGTGCTAAGAGGAGAGGTGCTTCTGTACCCACTACTTCTGATGCAGCTCGAACTCCCTCATAGGCTGCTAAAATCTCCTTCTCAGTTGGTGTATAGTGGGCTTCTGATCCTCGATATCCTCTACTCCAAAATCCCAATGGCCGACCTCGGGTTTCACCTGGTGTCCAAGTGAGACCATGCTCCCCAGCTGCGGTGTAAAAGGATGTTCTGCACTGATGGTCCTGTTCAGATGGGCCCAAGTGCCACTGCACGAGCTAGCTCTTGTTTGATTTGTTCAAAAGTTTGTTGTTGCTCACCACCCCATTCAAATTGATTTTTCTTTCGAGTTACTCGATAAAGAGGGCTGACAAGTTGACTGTAGCCTGGAACATGCATTTTCCAGAACCCCACAAGGCCTAGGAAGGACTGTCTCTCTTTCTTGTTAGATGGTGGAGACATTGCTGCTCTCTTGTTGACCACTTCCATAGGTACATGACGGCGTCCATCCTGCCACTTTATTCCCAAGAACTGAATTTCTTGCACAGGTCCTTTGACTTTGCTGTTCTTTATAGCAAACCCAGCCTTTAAAGAGTATTTGATTAATTTTTTCTCCCTTCTCGAACACTTCCTTTGCTTTATCACCCCATACAATGATATCATCAATGTACTGCAGATGTTCAGGGGCCTCACCCTTTTCCAGTTCACTCTGGATTAGTCCATGACAAATAGTGGAGCTATGCTTCCACCCCTGGGGCAATCGATTCCAGGTGTATTGAACACCCCTCCAGGTGAAAGCAAATTGTGGCCTGCACTCTGCTGCCAATGGAATTGAGAAGAATGCATTGGCGATGTCAATAGTAGCGTACCATTTAGCTGCCTTTGACTCCACCTCATACTGGAGCTCTAGCATGTCTGGTACAGCAGCACTCAGTGGTGGTGTCACTTCGTTCAGGCCACGATAGTCCACAGTTAATCTCCATCCTCCATCAGATTTTGGCACTGGCCAGATGGGGCTGTTAAAAGGTGAATGGGTTTTGCTGATCACTCCCTGGATCTCCAGCTCGTGAATCAGTTCATGAATGGGACCCAGGGAGTCTCGGTTTGTACGATACTGCTGGTGGTGCACTGTTCTAGTAGCAATTGTCACCTGTTGTTCTTCAACCTGCAGCAATCCCACAACGAAGGGACTTTCTGAAAGGCCAGGAAGGGTAGACAGCTGTCTGATCTTCTCTGTATTGACTGTGGCCACGCCAAAACCCCATCGATAACCCTTTGAGTCCTTGAAGTACCCTCTCTTGGGGTAATCAATACCAAGAATGCAAGGGGCCTCTGGGCCAGTCGCAATGGGATGTCTTTCCCACTTGTCTCCTGTTAGGCTCTCGTCAGCTTCCAATACAGAGAGCTCCTGGCAACCTCCTGTCACTCCAGAAATCCAAAGAGATTCAGCACCTCTATGTCCTGATGGCATTAATGTACATTGTGCCCCTGTGTCTACCAATGCCTTATATTTCTGTGGTTTTGATGTGCCAGGCCATCGAATCCACACAGTCCAATACACTCTGTCATCCCTCTCCTCCTCCTGGCCGAAGGCAGGGACCCTCTACTCCTGGTCTTCATCAGAGCATTCACTATCTGATCTGGGTGGTACCTGGCCAGAGGTCCCCTCATCAGGATCAAGGGGTATAACCTCTGTTCTTCTTCTCCTGAGAGATCTTTGATTACTCTCTTGGCTTTCTACTGCAGATACCTTTGCTGTTTTCTTAAATGATGCCTTTTTAACTGTTGTTTTCCCTTTCAGTTCACGCACCCGAGCTTCCAATTTGTAAGTGGATTCACCGTCCCACTTCCTCATATCCTCACCCTGGTCACGAAGGAAAAACCAGAGTACTCCACGTGGTGTGCGTCTGGGGCTCCCTTTCCCTCTGACTGAGGCAGGAGGGGACAGATTTCCTGGAGTACACCTGGTCGATGAGGCACTGGCTCGTGGAGATGAGTTGATACAGAGGTTATCTTCAAAATTCTGGAGCCAGGCTGACACAATCTCCACAGACTGTGCGTCCTCATCCACATAGTACATCAATGCTAGGCTGTTTGAATACGATGCTGGAGCAGCTTGGATCACTTTCCTCCACATGGCCCGTGTGCATGGGACATCCTCTGGATCTGTGGAGACACTTTGATCATCTAAATCACTATAGAAAACTTCCAACCCTGCTAATTCTCTTAGGTATTTGATTCCTTCATCTGAAATGTTCCACTTCCCTGCAGAACTCATAAGGTCCTCCTTGCATGGGTACCTGGACCTCACACTTAGCAGGAGTCGTCTCCAGAGGCTGCATATGCCTGTCTCTTTTTCAATGCCTTTCTTAATACCTCTGTTTCTAGCAATAGGTCCCAGTTGTTGGGCTTCTTTCCCTTCCAGCAATTGGCTGTCAGCCCCATTATCCCAGCACCGGAGCAGCCAAGCAGCAATCCGCTCTCCTGGCTGGCGACTATAATCCTTACGTATGTCTCTCAGTTCTGCTGAAGTTAAGGACCGAGTAGTCTCTGCTTCTTGTTTAATCTCACTCACTTCCTCTAATTTCCCACTTGATGGACCAGCCTCTTGATCATAATCTTCCTCATCCCTTACCAATCGATGAGAGGGACCTGTTGACCTCCTTGTCCACTGCTTCTTTTTTATGACTGGGGCAATCTCTCTGGTTGCTGTTTGGGTCCCCATCTCCACCATGGTATCCTCAGGTAGTGTTTGGGTGCCTGCCTCAGCCATAGTCCTCACAGAGTATTGAACTGTGGCTCGGTAAGCACAGGCCAGGCCCCAGTAGAGTGCAAGAAGTTGTTTGTTCTCATTGGGATAAGTGAGGCACCCTTCTATCAGATGGCGAGTCAGTTTAGTAGGATCGCTCGCCTCTTCTGGGGTAAAGTCCCAGGCTATGGGAGGTGATAACCATCCTAGGAACCTGCCCAGGTCCTTCCACACACCCTGCCACTCAGGGACTGACCACTTCAAAGCCTACTTCAATATATCCCCACTCAAAGACTGTCTCTTTTCATACCATGACGGAGTCAAACTCCACAAAACCCACAACATGCCAGTAAATGTTGATTAGCAGTACTACAGAGCTCACATAAGGATGAATCAAAATCTTGGGGGCCTGCATAATAAAATTCTCCACATTCATTTCAGGTGGGGAAACAGAAATTATGACCTCTCTAGCATAGCTCCCACAAAGCAGCAGCCCTACAAGCAGGATAAAGAAACACAGAGCCATTATCGGCTTTGGCATGTTCCTAAACAAATGAAGCATTTTCAAAACAAAGCAAAAGTTATCAACAAGCCACATGACCAGCACAGAAGCCTGTATCATAGGCAAGCATATAGGAAAAAAAAAACCTGCAGAAATTACAGCTATGTTATATTTTCATTTCCCGGTCAGGGAACCAAAAGGACTGTGGTGGTTTGGCTCTGGCCTAGGGGCCAGATGCCCACCAAAGCTGCTCTATCATTCCCCCTCTTTAAGCGAACAGGGGAAGAAGGGAAAGAAAATATAACAGAAGCCAGAGGGTAAAATAGGAGCAATTTAATAACACTAATAAGCAAATGGCAATAGACCCCGCGGAAGCAGAAAAAGCAGAGAGAGAGATGTTAGTCTCTACTTCCCATCAGCAGGACGATGGTCGGTCTCGGGAAGCAGGGCTCTCTAAGCTTGGTGGTTCCTTGGGAGGGATGAACGCCATGGACGAAGCCCCAACACTTCCTTCTTTCATTTAATTCTTATACCTGAGCTGATGTCATATGATATGGAATACCTCTTTGGCCAGCCTGAGTCAGCTGGCTCAACTGTGTCCCCTCCCAAGATTTAGCCCTCCCCTCGATCTACTCTTGGAGCAGGGAAATGTTGAAAGGACACAGCCTGGATACTGGATTCAGCCACAGCCAAAACACTGCCGTGTTATCAACTACTGCTGCAAAAAAACACAGCACTAGAAAGATGCTGTGAGGAGAATTAACTCCATCTCAATTCAACCCAATACAGGAATACACTGAATTTCACCATTCTCTTGCATTACCCAATAAGTGTGACCCTGACCTTCAGCTGAAACCACCCCTCGGACAGGTTTAGCCTCTCCTGAGGGAGAAAATACCCAAACAGTTTTACCTAACAGATTCTTTTCTCTAAAACGGTCACAGAGAGTCAGAAAGTCATCAGCAAAACTCATTCCCCTTTCAACAGTCCAGTGTGGCCTGTGCGAAAGCAGAATGGAGACTGGCGTCTGACAGTCGACTACTGAGCCCTGAATGAAGTAACTCCACCTATGAGTGCAGCAGTACCAGAAATGATGAAACTCCAATATGAGCTGGGATCCAAAGAGGCCAAATGGTATGCTACCATAGACATTGCTAATGCCTTCTTCTCTATTCCCATAGCAGAGGAATGCAGGCCTCAGTTTGCTTTCACCTGGAGAGGAGTCCAGTACACTTTCAACAGATTGCCAATGGGCTGGATCCACAGCTCAAAGATAGTATCATAGTATCATAGTATCAGTCAGGGTTGGAAGGGACCACAAATGCTCATCTAGTTCCAACCCTCCTGCCATGGGCAGGGACACCCTACACTAGATCAGGCTGGCCAGACCCTCATCCAGCCTGGTCTTAAACACTTCCAGGGACGGGGACTCA
Organism: Colaptes auratus; assembly: GCA_015227895.2. Classification (NCBI taxonomy): domain Eukaryota; kingdom Metazoa; phylum Chordata; class Aves; order Piciformes; family Picidae; genus Colaptes; species Colaptes auratus. The sequence continues at coordinate 1,739,819 of JAAWVA010000039.1, read as the reverse complement.
ACCACCTCCCTGGATAACCCATTCCAGGGCTTCACCACTCTCATGGTGAGAAACTTCTTCCACGCAAGCATCTGTCATGCAGTGATAAGCGATGCTCTGGAGAGAGGTGGTGCTCCAGAACACATCCAGTTCATTGAGGATATCATCGTCTGGGGTAAAACTGCTGAGGAAGTCTTCGAGAAAGGTAACAAAATCATTGACATTCTTCTGAATGCAGGTTTTGCCATCAAGCGAGACAAGGTGAAAGGACCTACCAGAGAGATTCAGATTCTGGGAGTGCGGTGGCAGGATGGACGCTGACACATTCCAGTGGATGTGGAAAACAGAGTCTCTACCATGGCAAATCCCATGAACAAGCAAGAAACTCTACGTCTCTTGGGGATAGTGGGATTTGGAGACTGCACATTCCTGGATACAGTCAGTTTGTGAAACCTCTGTATGATGTGACTCGAAAGTGAAACAATTTCCAGTGGGGACCTGAAAAACAAGCAGCCTTTGACCAGATAAAACAAGAGGTAGTTCAAGCAATGGGTCTGGGACCTGTCCGAGATGGTCCAGACATTAAGAATATTTTGCACATGTCTGCAAGTGACAATGGTCCAACCTGGTGCTTGTGGCAAAGAGCTCCAGGTGAGACACGTGGACGACCTCTTGGTTTCTGGAGTCGAGATTACAGAGGTTCAGAGGCTAATTATACTCCAACAGAGAAAGTGATTCTAGCTGCCTAGGAAGGAGTAAAAGCTGCTTCTGAAATAACTGGAACTGAATCACAACTTCTCTTAGCTCCCATATTACCAGTTTTGAATTGGATGTTCAAAGGCAAAGGTTCCACACCACATCGTGATACCGACTCCTCATGGTCCCAGTGCATGGCTCTGATAACACAGAGAGCTCGAAGGGGAAATCTTGAAAGACCTGGTCTGGTGGAGGTGATCTCAAGTTGGCCTGAAGGTACCAACTGTACTAACCTCCAGAGGAGAGAGTAACTCGTGCTGAGGAAGCTCCTCCTTACAATGACCTTTCTGATGATGAAAAGAAATATGCTTTGTTCACAGTCGGTTCCTGTCGTCTTCTCGGGAACAAGCGAAGGTGGAAGTCTGCAGTGTGGAGTCCAACACCCCGAGTTGCAGAGGCAAAGGATGGCGAAGGAGAATCCAGTCAGATGGCAGAGGTAAAAGCTGTCCAGCTAGCTCTCGACGTAGCCGAATGTCAGAGATGACCAAAGCTTTATCACTAGAGAGACTCATGGATGGTAGCCAATGCTCTGTGGGGTTGGCTAAAGGACTGGAAGAGGAATAGTTGGCAGAGAAAAGGAAAGCCTATTTGGACAGCTGGGCTGTGGCAGGACATTGCTGATCGAATCGAGAGAATTCCAGTGAAGGTGAGACACATTGATGCTCACATCCCTAAGAGCCAAGCTACTGAGGCACAGCAACACAACCATCAGCAGATCTAGCTGCAAGAGTTTCTCGAGTAGACATGGACTCTGATCTTGATCTCGACTGGAAACACCGAGGTGAGATATTCTTAGCTCGGTGGGCTCACGATTCGTCAGGACATCAAGGCAGAGATGCAACCTACCAGTGGGCTCGTGACAGATCCATAGACATTTCCATGGATGCTATCACACAAATCATCCATGACTGTGACATTTGTGCTGCTATTAACGCAGGCAAAGCGAATTAAGCCCTTATGGTATGGTGACAGATGGTCCAAGTACAAGTATGGTAAGCTTGCAAGATTGACTACATCACTCTACCATGTTCTCGTTCTGGTAAGTAATATGTGCTTGCTATAGTAGAGGCAAACACTGGATGGTTGGAGGCTTATCCAGTTCCACATGCAACTGCACACAACACCATTCTTGGTCTGAGAGACGAATCCTGTGGAACACGAACTCCAGAGAGGATGAGTCAGACACGGAACTCTTTAAAAAACAACCTTGTAAAGAGCTGTGCCAAAGAGCACAGCATTTAGTGGATATTCCACATTCCCTACTATTCACCAGCTGCAGGGAAGATTGTTGTAGACCACTCTTACAGCCTTGGGGGGTGGATCTTCAAAAAACTGGGAAAAACATTAGCACAAACACCTTGCTGGTTTTGGTGGGTGGCTGGGTGCCCTCTGCTACGTGGTGTACTTTCTGTGTCCAGAAGTCCAGCCCAGTGGGTGACACAGGAAACCATGTTCTCCTACCATAATCCCTACACCGCTATAAAATCCAGCCAGGGGTCTAGCACTTCCTCTTTCTTCCCCTTTGCCGGTACCTGGTAACTGGGGGAGACATCTCCTGGCCTTTGGGCCTAGCCAGGGG